>JAOUQT010015200.1:0-12007 GCA_025769995.1 Xyliphius kryptos | reverse complement strand
TGACCAATGAAGAGTGCATTATTTCTGAAAAAATCAAGTGTTCTTGAATTGTTCTCTAATTTTGATCTCCAGTGTGTGTGTGTGTGTATATATATATATACTTACACTTACCACTCGCTTTAGTCAAGTTTTTTATATGATTTTTATGGTTTTGTTTTTGCAGGGCTCTCGGGCGTCTCTGGAGGGTTCGAGACCAGTGGGTCAGGTGGATAAACACATCCTGCTGTTAGTGCATGGAGTCGAACAAGCAGGTTAGGAACATCAGCACAATTCAAATGACACTTCAGTACACAGTAATAATCCCGGACGTTTGTTGTGCTACAGTCAAATTCCATGTTTTATTGATATTGATCAGTTATTTACACTAAAGTATCTAAGCTGTCATGGTGAAGCAAGTGGTTGGCGCACTCATTTCACGGCAAGAAGGTCCCGGATCACATCCTTTTGCATATTTGGTCACTGCAGGGTGTAGGCTGGTGGTGCAGTGTTTTTTATTATTCTTTATTTATTTATTTCTCCTTCAACTGCAGCGGTGTGCTGTAACCCATGCTGCCAGCTGGAGGTGCTCTTGTATTTTATACAGCCCTCTCATCTCAGCGACTACGTCACCTTCATGTCTCCTCATCCTGATGTCTGTTTTGGGAACCTAAAGACGAGATGTTTCCTCTCTGCTACTGTTGCTTCATTCCAGTGTGCAGAATTCAAACAGCTGCACATTAATTTAATTCAATTGATTTACAAAGGACATTTTCAAATAACTGACGCTGACCTATATATATATATATATATATAATAAAATAAAAATAACTGAATTAATTAAATTTATTAGCAGGTTAAAATAGAAATAAAATAAAATATTTTTTGAGAAATAAAGATCAGCTCTGAACCATGAAACACATTTTAACTATACTGAACTGATCAGAGTATTAATATTTAATTACAGCTATAGGCAAGTGAAAAAAAAAATCAAGACCTGATTTAAACTGCACAATAGTTGACACTGTGCTTCTTTTGCTGCTGTCCCGACTTGGTGGAACTCTTTGCCTCATGAAATCAGATCAGTAATCCTTAGGTTTCCGTCGTGACTTCACGAGGCATATTTCTTCTATTCCCCTTCTACTTAAGTTAAATTTTAAGTTTATTTATATAGACCTTTTAAAAAAAGAACAAGCTGAAGCAATGGTGGAGGGGAAAAATAATCCCTGTTAAATTGTTTGTTAAGGACCAAACCTGAAGACTATTTGGGGGGGGGGGGGGTTTGGTGCAGGATGCACTTATACAGCTTATGTAATGATCAAGTGTCCATTTTCAAAATCAGTTCAGTAAGGTTATCCTGCAGGACTGCAGCACCACCAGTCCAACAGAAATCCAGGTTCTGTTCTGTAATTGGTGTGGTGATCTGGCAGTGTTATGGATGAGGAGCAGCAATGAAACCAGATTAGAAAAGCACTTGGAGTTAATAAAGCTAGGTAATTAAGTGGACAGAATGTGATTTTTGACACCATGCAGCATGTAAAAGTGGCATCACTCAATAAAGCAGCTCAACTGACGGGGCAGATACTACCTAGTCAAAAGGGCTTACTATGTAGGGCACTCATTAGTGAAATTGCCAAAAGACACTTTTCCCATTACATCAGACCTCAAGCCATTGCCTCAGGAAGGCGGCTGGCGTATCCAGGGGTTCTAATTCCTCTGTGTGTAAGTACAATAAGCAAAATAGATCACTTGTTTATCTGATCAACAGGTCCAGAGATCACAGACGAGCTCGTGAAGGTTCTGAGAAAGCGATTGGACGAGGCCACGCTCGACATCATCACAGTGATGCTGGTTAGAAACTGCAAACTAACTCCTGCAGATGTGGAGGTATGATTTACAGTCATCTGAACCTTTACTGCTGCTCATGGCACCTGCACACGTCATCAAATCAGTTTTTCCAGTTAAATTTTTGTACGGCTTTGCTGATTATGTGAATGTTTTGAAGTATGAAGACTTTCTATAGGCAGTTTTAGTTATGAACTGTTACTGTTGTTATACTCAACAAAATTTCTTACCTGTTCCACGCAAAGTTGACAAGCATTTTTACAGACACGTTTCATTAAAGTCACCCGATTTGCTTATTTGGCAAAATAACTGTCTTCCGTTTTCATTAAAGTTTGTTACCCACGCGCCGACCCACACGTTTGTTAGCCGCGCGCCAATCAAAATTGAGGTAACAAACGCCAAGCGCCTTAAATTATAAATGTCAGCGCTAGGGTCGCAACAACTGATTATATTTAATACTTGATTAATTGGTTGATTATATTTTCGATTAATCGATGAAGCGTATGAAAAAGAATTCCATGTCTGTGAAAAATCAGTGCAAATAAGTGCTTACTATAATTAAATATAATACATTAAAATAAATCCAGTTTATTAATAAATTAAAATAGAGACTATATTTTAGACTTGTTAGAGACTGTATGGAAAAGCCGCAGAGCGTGTGCCATTCCTCACTTTAAAACGGAACAAACTCAGAATATTGTAGAGCTCCATTTATCCTAATCGGTGACAGAAACATGTTTTTTTAACATTTTTTATTGATTGTGCCTCAGCTCTGGTTCCGCCTTTGCTCTGTTAAATACTCTTTTTTTTTTTTTTTTTTTAACACATAAATCGTGCAACAAAATTTGTTGATTATTTAGCGATTCTTTATTGCAGCCGTTGTCAGATGTATACAGCTTGTTGCTGCATGATTACTCCTGCTGAGACTTCGGTCTCAGCCAATCAGATCTTGGCAAAGAAGTGACCCAGTATGATAATTCTCCATTCTTTATGTGTTCAGTTCATCCAGCCTCCTGGTTCTGCTCCCACTGAGGTCATGGTGTTCGGTCTGCCGGCATACAGCTGCACGTGGATCCGAGCCCTGGCTCATTATCTGCGTCAGAATCTCCTCATCTTCCTGCACATCCCTAAATATACTGACAGCAACATGGAGCACCATTTTAAGGTACCTCTTAGGGTGGACTTTTCCTACTCGTTCCCATCTTTTAGGCAACTTACTTCACAGCTAAATACAATTTTGTGTAAAATAATAGCAGTGTGTTTAAAAACACTACTTAAGCACAAAATCTTTCTAGTGGTTTTGATATCCATGCATTGTTTTCCAAATCAAAACATGAAGAGATATGTATATAATTTTAAACAACTTTACAGAAAAGAACGAAGTTAAAAAAACATTGTCGGCATTTCTCTTTACAAATTCAAAGTATGTACTCTTTTTTTTTATTTAGTTGAATAAACACAGTTTTTTAGAACTGCTTCACATTGGTGTTGTGTAGATACAACCGACTTCTGGCACGTGTCAACTGGTATTCCAGCCCAGGGTGCTTTGACCACAGTTTGTTTAAATTTTTTGGTTTTACCTCAGAAATGGCATCTTTGAAGTCACGCCACAATTAATTTAAGGTCCTGGGTTTGGGCTGGCCACTCCATACCGTCAATTTTGTTGGACTGGAACCAAGATTTTGCTCATTTACTGGTGTGTTTAGGGTCGTTGTCTTGTTGAAACATTAATTTCAAGGGCATTTCCCCTTCAGAAACATGACCTGTTCTAGTATTCTGATTTATGCAAACTAGTCCATGATCCCAGGTATGCAGTAAATAGGCCCTGCACCATAGGAAGAGAAACATGTCCATATCATGATGCTTGCACCACCATGCTTCACTGTCTTCAGCGTGTACTGTGGCTTGAATTCAGAGTTTGTGGGTCGTCTGCCAAACTGTCTGTGGCCATTAGACCCAAAAAGAACAATTTTACTTTCTTATGTCCACAATATGTTTTTTCATTTCTGTTTGGGCCAGTTGATGTACTGAAGCAGAAAGAACTCATCTTTTTTTAACTTTGCGGGGACTTGCTAATATATTAGCTTCATACAGGTGTCTTCTAACTGTCACAGTACTCACAGGTATCTTCAGACTGTCTGATCATCCTGGAGCTGATCATTGGGCCTTTGACAATCTGGCTATTCTTCGAGCCATTTGAATGGAAGTCTTGCATTTTCTTCCACGTCTCTCTAGTTTTGCTCTCCATTTTAAAGCATTGGAGATCATTTTTGCTGAACTATTAGCCTATTATTGTCTGCACCTTTTTATAAGTTTTACCCTCTTTAATCAACTTTTTAATCAAAGTTTGCTCTTCTGAACAACGTCGCGAACGACCAATATTTTTCAGGATTACAGGAAAAACAGCCTTCAAAAACACATTTAAACATATATATTCATGCAAAGTACATTAAAGATCAAAGTTTTTGAAAAGAAATGAAGAGAACTTGTGCTTAACAAACAAAAAGCCACATTTCAGGAAGCCGCCTTACCTACATCACAAATTTAAAGAGGATAACTGGTTACCATGGTTACCACGACAACAACAATGCAGCGTGCATCCGACTCTGGCCTGTTTCCCTCCTGGTTTTGTTGATTAAACCTGTTAAATAATTAATGATTCTGGTTTGATTAAACAGTAAGAACAACTGTTCCGATGTTCTGATTCTGCTGATCAGGGATTCTGTGCTTTTACTGATGCTTCATCGTATTTGGTGTCACATGTTTATGTTACATGTTATGGAGTTTTACAACAGGAACCAGTCCACACTGATCAGTGTGATAATCTGTGTCTTTGTAGCACTACTTCCATGTTAACAGCGATCTGCCAGACTCAGATATCTACCTCTACAATAAACCCGGAGGTCAGGGCACCGGGGGCAAAGGTAACCTCATCCTCTTATCTTCACCCTGCTCTCACTTTCTGCTTCTTCAGCCTCACCTTTTATCCTCTATTGATTCACGTGTAGTTTAAGATCTGTGATCTTTAAACTGACAGCTAATTCACTCACTAGCTCACTCCTGATTCACTATATAAGCTATTGGCACATTTTAATAATTAAATTCAGATGTTTCATTCAGTCCTTTTTCCAATGTTGTGTTACAATCTTTACAAATAAAAGGCAAAGCTCTGACCAACTTACTCCTCTAATTCTCCAATTTCCCGAGTACCTACAAGGCTAAAATTTGGCATTGTGATTTTTCATGATGTCCTTAAAAAATTAAATACTTCTCACTTGGCTTAATTCTATGGTTCATTCAATATTGTCATTGAACACAAGACTCCTCCAAGTGTCACATCGTGGTCTACCCGAGTATCTACAAAGCTAAAACTTGGCATCGTGATTCCGTGTCATGTCCTTGGAAAAACAAGGTACTCCTCACCTTCCTACGTTTAATGGTTTGTTCGATATCGCCACTGAATTCAAGACCCTGCCAGGGTCATTATGGGTCTTCCTGAGAACTTACAGATCTTAAACTTGCCTCTTTCCTATGGCGTCAGAAAGGGTCCAAAAGTTTTGAGAACTTAAAAACAGAATTTGTAAGCAGAAAATGTCTATTTTCTTTGTTGCACATTTTTTCTCTCGCGCTTTTCATTTTTTCGCCCCTCGCGTCTAAAAATTTCTCACGTTCGATTTTTGTATTTAGGACCCGTTTTTACGGGTGGACGGGATCTGGACAGTAATTGGCTGCTCGAGAAAAGTCCAGCCCACCCAGCCATGCTTACACATTCGGCGACATCAGGGAATATGCGCGATAGTGTTTTATTTTTTAAAAATGAGTTGAGAGTTTGTTTACTTCTATCAGCTATTTTAAATTTAATTCTTTTTTTTTCCAGTCCCACTTTTTTAAATGTGTTAGTCCACAATTTGTCATAGTGTAGCATGGCTGGGTGGGCTGGACTTTTCTCGTGCAGCCCATTACTGTCCAGATCCCGCCCACCCATTAAAACGGGTCCTAAATACAAAAATCAAAGTGAGAAATTAGCAAAAAAAAAAGATAAGCTCAAGTGAAAAAATGAAAAGAGCAAGTGGAAAAATATCCAACGAATAAAATAGACATTTTTCGCATACGAATTCTGTTTTTATGTTCTCAAAACTTTTGTACCCCTTCTGACGCCATACTTTCCTTTCCTATCATATTAAAAAATTAGCTGCTTCACATTTTTCTAAATTCGATGGTTTGTTTGATATCGCCATCGAATGCAAGACTCCTCCAGTGTCATATCGGGGTTTTCCTGAGTACCTACAATACTAAAACTTTTCACCGTGATTACCTACCATGTCCTTGGAAAAACTGGTTCTCACTTTTCTACTGGTACCGCCATTTAACGCAACGCCTTGGATGGATTGGGGTCTTTGCAAGTACCTACAAATCTAAAACTTGGCTTCATCGTTCCTGAAGCATGTTTTTGGAAAACATACTAATAAATTCATGTGAAACAAGAAACCCTGTCGACACTGTAGTCCCAACTCATACTATTTTTGTTTCAGATTTTAAATAGCCAGAATACAAATTATCAAGTTCGCCCATATAGAGCAGCACGTGAATTCTGCTGTTAAGCGATAAGTTACGAGAGGTTTTGCATTATTGTTAATAAATCACAGTAAAGAGGTGTTGGGTCAGAAGTATAGCAGAGTACAGTTACACATCTTTCCTGTTATAAATAATGATTGCTGACTAACAGGATATCGGCATTTAAAAAAAGGCCATTAAGTGCTACAGGTTTAGTGCTTATCATGAATCTGCTCAGCCTTTATATTAATTTGTATTTCCGTTTATGGTACCTGATTTAAAATAATGTACTGATATGAAGTGCTTAAAGGTTTGCATTATTGGAGAAATGACTCAGCCAATCAAATTTAAGGACCCAAACTACACATTTTTGTAAAATTTTGTTATTTATATTTTTATATTTATATTTTTTGGAGCGTTTACACAAAAACCTCTAAAAAATCTGTTTAATTTTGTTTTGCTTTCTATTGAATACGTGTGCTTGTGTATTCAATATGCTGTGTTTCAGCCTAAATAACGCTAAATTGATAAATAATAATTGACGATCAAATTCAGTGGAAGCCTGATCTTACACTCTCAGCCAGTTCGATTCTGCGGCTGTAAATTAATGCATATGCATTTTTAATGACAGCGACGCTGCTTGGATCTCGGCGGCGCGAGTGTAGTTTTTATTTCTTATATAAAAGTCTAAGTGCAGCGTAATGGCTGGAACTGGAGAGCCGAGACCAGCTCATAACAGTGAAGTGACTTGCAGTGCGGCTTTTAATTTAATATGATAATACGCCTGGCTAACAATAATACGTCTGCCTGCCAAGGGATAATTGGCAGGTAGAGACCAGGAGGCTGCTGGCGTTGGCTAATTAAATGATTTTTTTTAAAGCTGCAGAGCGAAACGGGTAAATCCACGTGCTTCATTATATGCCACTGGTCTAAGAGGAGGGCGGGTGTAATTATACCGGAACTCTTGACCTGGGTCATAAAGTTGCCACTGTTTTATTACCATTCTTATTTTTCTGAGGACAGGAGAAGTAACTTTATCGGCACCGTAGGTTAAACCGAGCCTGAGATGTACAGTCGAGTGAATCCAGCAGTGTTTATGACAATGTGTCCTTTTAGACCAGTCCAGGAACTGAGGTCTGAAATCACACACTAAACTGTAGATACAAGCTGATTCTTGTGAATTTTTAGTGATTTTTTTTTTTCACATACGTACACACAGAGGAATGTGTCCTCCATATTTAACCCTTCCATGCAGAACACACACACATACACACACACATACACACACAAACTGAGTGAAGTGAGCACACGTGCCGGAGCAGTGGGCAGCCCTGTACATGGGGAGCAATTGGGCACATCAACCATAGTACTTGATTCGAATTGATCCAGGGACCTTCAGCTTGCAATTCTGGTTTCTTAACCACAAGGTATGACTGCCTAGGTAATCCAGTATCTTCCGTTTAACTAGTAAAACAGTGGGATATTCAAATAAACATGTTGTGTGCAGCGGCACGGTGGCTTAATGCTTAGCACATTCGCCTCTCAGCGCTGGGGATTCCCGGTTCGAATCCCAAACTGGGTGGAGTTTTCATGCTCTCCCCGTGTCTGCGTAGGTTTCCTCCGGGTTCCTCGCACATTCCAAAAACATGAAGGTAAATTGAATGCTCCAAATTGCCCTGTATAGTGTGTGTGGGTGACTGTGTGAGTGAGTGTGTACCCAGCGATGGATTGGTGCCCTGTCCTGCCCAGCGCCCGAGGTGTTCTCCCCTGGATGGGCATGGGGAACCCCCCCCCCCTCATAAACGAATAAGCGGAAGATAATGAATGAATGAATTTTGTGTGCATACACTTTGGACACTGTTCCGCTCTCTGCTTAATTATGTGATATAGACTTTGAATTATGGGATGACACATCTATTTCAAAATGACTTCTAATTTCCTAGGTCATCCTAGAAATTCTCTCCTGCTACTTAATACCTACTGCGTATTTGGACATACGTCTAATCCAGGGGTGCCTAATATGTTGATCATAAAGTACATGTTATCAGAGTTTTTAACCCCTTAAGCTTCGACTGGCTGTCTGTGATCAGTCTGATTGGTTTGGCATCTTTTAATTAGCATGTCTTTTTTTCATTTTTGTCATAATCAATCACATACAGCATTTTAAAGTTGAAAACATGTAACCCAATCTACAATTTCAAAATTATAGGTGTTGTAGACAGATTTATGTGTTTGTATAATACAAGCGCTTAACCTTTTCTTTGAAAATTTGACTCTATGCGCTAAAATACTATAAATCCGTGACATAAAAAGTCGATTATATGCTTGCAATATGGGTAACATATTAGCTTTTACATGGTTAGCGCTTCATGCATATGTATGAGTTATTCCTCTGTTTTACCTAATTTTGGTTTTCATGTATAAAATATGTCTCCCGGTTTGGATTTAACAAGTTAATCCCACCCACTATTGTTAAATCTTACTTAGGATTGGCTATGAAGGACCCCCATTGAAACCAATCAGGAAATGGAGTTATTTTAACACTGCACCCATTTTCCACAACATATCTGTCAACTGAACTTTTTTAGCATGACGGCTATAAAAACTAAAAACATAAGCATGACTGAGAGCAGTTGAGGAAGAGCTTAATTTGTGCTTGTCTTCAGCATTGTGTTGATCTAAACAGGCACAAGTTTCACACTGAGGAAATTCTGTTGTTGTTATATGTGCTCATTAAGCTACAATGTGTCATTTAGTAATTTTTTTGGATGGTGGTGTGCCGCCGCATTGTATTTGAGTGCTGTGGTTCAAAAAAGATTTTCACTTGTTTATTTTTTTCTCCCCCTGCTGGTAATTTGTATATATTCATAATTTTTGCGATGAAAGTGGCAGTGAGTTTTTATTGGTTAATTTTGTCACATGACTTAATCAGGTCAGGTTGAGAGTGTCTTCAGAATAGAGCTGTATATTACATGTCATGCGTTTGGCTTATGTTTCCAGCTTGTTGTTATTCTCTGCTGTTGTTACTTCTTTAAAATCATCGCTTGTTCTATTTATGTTTATATTTTAATATAAAATATAAATTTATGTTTACATTTAAATATAAATGCTGGCTGGTGGATTTACTTGAATAAATAAATGACCAGAGATTTTGACAAAATATTAAGATAGTAGTTCGTTTTCCATTCGATCATGATATATAAAATGCAATTTTAAATATTTTGTGGGTTAGAAGCAAAATGTAAATAACTTTCTCAAGCTGCCATTTCTCTGGGAATTTCACAGAAAGCAATATAAGCACACCATTAATACTTAAAATATAAACATATACTGTTTAGGACATGTACTGCAGGTGAACAGTTACTTCTGGTCTATACTATGTTTAGTACTGAACTTTCCCATCCATTAAATTGTCCGATGTTTGTTATATTTATTGTTTTGTTTCAGTTTAATGTTGCAGTTTGTTGCACCTCTACACTTTGTCATTTGTTTTCTGTTCCATGTTGCACCATCCTGGAGGAATGTAATTTGCCACTATGTACTTGTAATCAGATGGAATGGAAATAAGACATTTGACTTGAGTTGACTTTCATAGAGGAGCTCAGACACACTTCTATTTATTACTATGGATACCATAAGTTTCCTATTTTCAAGGGCTGTATTTATATAGTGCATATCTACTTAATGTGGTGCATACTACGTGTCCACCGTCTTTTTGTTTTTTTTCTCCACAGGTATAGCCTGCGTCGCGCTGTCCTTCATGGATGCACAAGGTGGACCTCTACAGGTCCGATCTCGGGATGATGGACCACAAATAGAAGATACCTCGTCCATCTCATTCCAGCCTGAGCTCTTTGAGACGCTTACTGCTGTGAGAATACTGGGTTCTGATGATCAAAGTTCAGGTAATGAGGCTCGTAAGAACAGTACTCCACTAAACACAAGGTTTAGTAAAGTAAGGAGGCAGGAGAGGGCGTGCATTATTGTTAATAAATAATGGGAAAAAAATTTCCATGATTTTTTTCACAATAATACACAACCTTAAGTTTGCTTTTATAAAACAGTTACAAAAACAACCAAATAAAAAAAGCAAGGTTTGATTCATTATTGCGTTTATTAAAAGCAAAATTGCTAATAAACTGACGTGCTGTAAACTACTCCAAGTTTTAAAATAAATGCTAATTGCTGAGTATCAGAATGCCGGTTTTTGTACCAAGCAAATAATGGCCAAATTGCAGAACACAGTTGAAATAAAAAAAGAAAAATTATGTATCACATGATGATGCACATGTTCGCCTCTCTGCGCTGGAGATTCCCAATTTGAATCCCAATCTGGATGGAGTTTTCATGTTCTCCCTGTGTCCATGTGTTTAAGGTAAATTGAATGCTCTAAATTGCCCCACATAGTCTGTGTGTTTCTGTGAGTAAGTGTGCCCAGCGATAGACTGGCGACCTGTCCTGGGTGTATCCGCCCAGCACCCGACACGTTCTCCCCTGGATGGGCATGGGGAACCCCATTGATGTCTGACCCAACCACGACCCTCATACAGGAATAAGCGGAAGATAAATTAGTGAATGAATGTATCGCACATTGACCCGAATGTAAAGCGGTCTAGAGCTGTGCATTATTGTCAGTAATGTCATGGGCGGACAAATGGCTCAGCCAATCAAATTTAATGTTTTATAATGTTGCAGAGGGAGCTGGTCAGTATGTACAGTAATTCATCTGTCTGTCTGTCTGTCTGTCTGTGTGTGTGTGCGCAAGAAGGTGAAGTGTTGCGTGTTAGGTTTGATATTTGGGAGCAGGGGAATGTCAGCCCCCTGCAGTTGACTGAGAAACTATGTTCAGCACTGCGACATGCTCTTGGTGACCTTATCATGGAGTTGAAGGTTCTGACAAACCCCCTGTGTTTGGAGACGTTCTGCATTCCAAGACCAGGACCAAAAGAAGAAGGAAATGGTATGAGAACATCATTTGATCACCTGAATACCGTCCACCGATCACAAACCAACCTCAAAGTCAGACTTCAACACTGACCCTCAAAACACCAAGTTCAACCTCTTCAAACACTAATCACCCGTTTTTCCATAATACATGGAGGTGTTGTGCTGCAGGTGTTTATTATGCTCCTTTTTTCACCACCTAGTTGTCTTGTTTCAGGTATTATCCCACCCCCCAGTCAGGCTGAAGGTAAAGACATGAAGGACAGCCCTCGCCGAGCCTCTGCCGTTAAAAGCGTCCCTGTGCCAATCACCCTCTGCTCTGCCCCGAGCTCCAGCCCCACCACAGGGACCAACACTCCAGAGTCCACCACTCCCACTGGCAGAACAGTGCGCCGGAGCTTCTGGGAAATTCTGGTACACAATTCATACAAAGACAACTTAAGTACTAAGAATATGTGGACCCCTGAACCTCATCTTAAGAAATTCCCATGACAAAGTATAAGGACTCCACCAACACACAGACACATTTTCCAATATGTGGTGAGGTGATGCTGGTCCAAAAAAGGGGGTCAAAATTTAAACAAGAGGGTTGCACATATTATTATTGAAATGTAGTTATATTTCACAGAGCTTTTGTGTGTGTGTGTGTGTGTGTGTGTGTGTGTGTGTGTGTGTGTGTGTGTGTGTG
>JAOUQT010015191.1:0-12007 GCA_025769995.1 Xyliphius kryptos | reverse complement strand
AAACATCACTGTGAAGCCTGGCAATAGTCGATATGGAAAGAGATGATATACAAACAGAAGCACAATGAGCCCCAGATGTCTAATATTTACACAAAAAAGCAGATACTAATACAAAGAACAGGACAAAACAGAGATTTTACCATGCGAGCAATCCGATTAACTCCGATATTAAAGCTGATAACAAAAAATACATGTATGAGTCAACGATGGACAGAATAAAACAGTATCATGCTGCTTTTCATCTTCCTCGTAAGCAGCGTTGGGAAGCAGACCTGGGAAGATGAGAAAGTGAGAAAGTAAACATACTGCCAGAATGAAACCTTTCCTTATCTTTGTTTTGTTCCTTTATTTCAAAACCCGGATGATTTTGGCTCTCAGTTGATACATGTGTTGTTTGATTACGACAATTTCTTGTTATTTGCTTTCATCCCACCAGCCATATAGCAGATGCTTACACAATTCCATTATTAAACAAAAATAGCATAAAGACGTTTTGCGCAGTGTGTCATGGCCTACAAAGATATAACATTAATCTAGGACAATGTTGGGTCTATTTACTACTTTAGAGCTTTATAACTTCCTCATTTCAAGTGATAAATATGAGAAAGGTGAAAGTCTAAACTTCTCTACTTTTGTTAATGATTCCGACCTCTTTTGAGATATCAATGAAGAATTTGCCTTATATTAAGTCATATTTACATTTAAAATAGCATAAACCTTTAACATTTTAGAATGCACACTAAGAAAAAAGTGCTAAAAATGGCCAGATTGAAAGGATGAACAAAAATACACTTAAAAAGCCAAAGGACACTGTGGAGATAAAAATAAAAGTTGGCCTACATTTATTTTACAGTTGTGCCATTGTTCCCACTCAATTTTCTGTGTTCATCAGCATCACATTGAATGTTTAATATTAATACAGTATATCTGTACGGATTACTACACTAAAATGTTTTGACATTAATTATATTTTTAAACTGCAGTGACATGCCAAATCCAATCTTGTCACATTCTGTATGTTGTCCTAATTCAGATCTGATTCCTGGTTACATCACTGTAAAACAATATATAGAATTAAACACCTCAAATTAAAAAGAAAGCCAGTATACAGGAAGTGCTTGAAAACAGAAAGTAACTTTATACTGGTTGATGTTCACATAAAATTCTGTAATTATGATTTAAATTTGTTGATCATGCCTTTAATTAATGAAATGAGTGGATTTTTTATACAAGATAAAATAAAAAAAACTCAATTCTGTTAAATAAATTTCATATAATACATTTGTATATGGTCTACTGGACCACAGATTCCCTTTTTACAATGCAGATGACCAATGTAATCAGCAAAATCACAAAAATGTTTTGACATGAGATACTGGAAAAACATGTAACATGTTTGGCTAGACCAGCTAAATAGAAACATCAGTAGTTATAAGCACAGTAAAAAGGACGCCAGTGCACAGAAAGTGCTTGAAAACTGAAAGCCTTATGTTAAAAATGCCATGCTGTAGTTTTATTTTATCAAAATTGCAAACATGCCAAATCCAATCTTGTCAGATTTCATACAGTATGTTGCCCTAAATCAGATGTGTATCTGATTCCTGGTCGCCGCTCATGAAAAAAAATATATAAACTTTAGAGTTTACCTGACTTTTTGTATGTATATAAGTACTTTTACTTCCACAGGCAAGTGCAATGGATTGGCACCCTGTTCTGGGTGTATTTGCCCAACGCCCGAGATGTTCTCCTCTGGATGGGCATGGGGACTCCCACAGCGACCCTAGTAGAGGAATAAGCGGAAGATAATGAATGGATAATATTATTATAAAGTGAGGTTTTAATGCTGAAATGAATATGTGGAATGAATATAGTGTGAGAGTGAGGAAGGTGATTTTAGTATTTAGTTTTTTCAAGGACATGATCACAATGACAAATTTTAGCCTTGTAGGTATCCAGAAATTGGGAAAATTAGTGAGTCAGTCAATGATTAGTATGGATAAATTTGAACTATCCAGCAGTGACGGGCCATTAAAAAAAAAAAAAAAAAAAAAAACATCTGAATCACTGACGTTAATTATATTTTGGCCATGAATTTTTATTAAATAATTCTAAATGGTCTGCCTAGCCCTTTAGAATATATTTTTGCTGGTCCAGTAGCAGTAAATAAGAGAAAACAACGTATTGCTTCAACCAATCAGATTTTGAATCCTGCAATGCAACAGCTTTTTATATTTTATACATTTTTGCATAAGTTTATTAGCCATAAAATAGTCACTGATTGGTGGATTCATTCAAACGAAGCATTATCAAAGGCACAGGTATGAAACACGGCCCGCCACTGCTATCCAGGCAGGCAAATCAATATGAGCAGAACATGCACATTTATGCTAAATAGGCAAGATACACATTTATTTTAGCCCAGATCTGCTCTACATCCCCAAATTTCATTTTGCCCACATGCCACGTTGTTTGCCAGAACTTGGTCTAGTTGTGTCTTCTAGAGTGTACAACGTGCACATTGTATAAACACCAGAACGCACAACCATGACAATGTCACTGCTATAGAATGGACAATGAATTTAGAAACAAGGAAGTGTACCTAATTAACAATCCATATGTGAGATCATATTCATAGGTGTCACATCAGGCACATGATGGGTTTCTATGTTAAGTCATGCTCTCTCCATCACACCTTCTCTCTCTCGCTGTGTATTTCTGTACTTATAAAAGTATGCAGTGTTTGAATGCACCATTGCAACAGAATACAACAAGCCACTTTGAGGTAAGAAACATCAAAAAGTATTTTTGATGCACAAAAATAATAATCCGAACAATATGAATACATTATTTAAAATACATATTACAATGAAATATAACTGAAAAATAACTTAAATGTAAATGATACTTTAAAAGCTTAAGTGTGTATTTCTAAAAGTATATTAATTTATCTTAGTTTATTTACAACACAAACTCCAAATAACTAGCTTATTGTATTTTAATAGAACTTTTGTTTGGTTAGTGCAATTTTAATACAGTATAGTATGCCAAATTTACGACAAATTTAGAGCAAGGTATGATTAACACCTATTTTAATAGCAGCATGTATTTCTAAATATTAGGTTTAATCAATACAGTGACGTGTTATTGCCTTCCTACATTACATCATATTTTATAGTAAATATTTAAAATATTTTCTGCAAATAAAAGAATAATAATTTTCTTAGAGTTTAATTAACTTCAATTTAGTGCACAGGATTTATGGTCAGTGGTGTCTCTGTCATATTTTAATATAGTGTATATTAAAACAAACAGACAAAACAGTTTTTAATTCTGACTTATTTTGTCCATCTCTCTTTTCCAGCATTAACAAGCCAGACTCTTTAATTTAGGATGAACTCCAGCTCGTTTGAAATCACTGTTCTGTGTTTTGCATCACTGAACACCTCATGTCCACAGACGGTCTATTCGCTTTCCTTACGCCTCTCTCTTTACTTCTCCTTCATCTCCATCATCATAATGACTACGGGTGGAAACCTGCTGGTCATTTTGGTCATGACCTTTTCCCAGAATCACTATTCTTCTGAGACCAGACGTTTGATTCTCTCCCTTTCTGTGGCTGGTTTACTGTTGGGGGGATTTGTGATGCCGCTCAGTATGGTGCGCTCTATTGAAACCTGCTGGTATTTCGGACATATTTTCTGTGACCTTCACACCGCCACTGATATCATTGTGAGTAACACCACAATATGGCACCTGATGTTCATCTCTGTCGATCGGTATCTGGCCATCTTCCGTCCTCTGCACTACCACCACTGGATGACAAACAAAACCAGCATGGTGATGATTGGCTTCAGCTGGGGATTGGCATCTGTTTTTGCTTTTATTATAGTCATATGGAATCCTGTTTCCAAGGAATCTTGTGATGGAGGGTGTTTTTCTTTGCACTCCAGAGAAATTGGAGTGGAGTATGTTATATTTTTCTATTGTATCCCTGTTTTTGTTATGTTGTGTGTCTATTGTAGGATATTTGGTATTGCGCAAAAACATGCTAAAGCCATTCTGAGCTACACCAGAGGCCCAAATTCTACCGCACTAGACTTTAAAGCAACTAAGACTCTGACGGTTGTGGTCGGAAACTTTTTTATTTGCTGGACACCATATTTCATTTGCAATATTGTTGATCCATTATTAGGCCATTCAGTGCATTCACTTGTGTATGAAGTGTTGATGTGGGTTGTGTATTTAAATGCCATGCTTAATCCTTTAATATATGTGTTCTTTTACAGATGGTTTAGAGAAATTGCAAAAGTCTTGTTGACTACACTTTGTCAAAAACTAATGTTGTAAATCAGTTTAAAAAAACACATTGATCATAAAACTGAGTACAACCCTCACATTTTGGCATATATTTAAGTAGAACTTCGCATGAGAAAACTCTGATAAAATTTCACTTTGACACAATGAAAAGTACTCGGTGTGCAGCTTAGATAACAGTGTAAATTTATTTGTTTCTAAAAATAGACATTAATGTCTAAACCAAGTACACACCCTAATGAAAGTTCCTGAAGTGTCAAGATTTTGTGTGACCACCATTATTTACAGAATTGCCTTAACTCTCCTGGGCATGGAGTTGAGTTACCAGAGCTCAAAAGTTGCCACTGGAATGCTTTTCCACTCCACTTCACGACGACATTATGGAACTGGCAGATAAAAGACACAAAAATAATCTACAAGACATTGTGTGTCGTGAATTGTTTTCTTCTCTAAAAAATATTTTTTAAAGCCTATCCATTTAATTGTTTCTTGGTGTCAAACTTGTGCAGCATTAATATTGTCTAACAGTTTCCAAACTATTTAGAATTAGAGTACTTAGATTTGATGATTAATTAGTAAAAAAAAAAGCCAATAAAGTGATTTTGTCTTAAAGATAATTGTAAGTCACCAGCACCACTATATATAATGTGAGATTTAAATACATGTAAATATTTAAATGCAGATGCAGATGCAAATGGATATGCAGATGAATAACACCACATGATGTCTGCACCAGGCCACTGCCAACATACTTTAAAAAGCATGCACCCCTACTGTTTGAAAAAATTGAAGAAAAAAAAAAGTTATTAATAAAGAGGCGGTCAAGAGAACTGACAGAAAAACCAACGCTGACCATGCTAGGAGGCCCTCCATTTAAGCCCAACAACTTGTCAGAACCAATCCCTCATAAGAAAAAAAAAAAAAAGCCCACACTAGAAGGTTGGAGACTGCTGACACCATATGGCACAGCCTTGCACAATGAAATGCTTACTGCTTCTCAAATTCAATCAACCAGTAACAAGCGGCATCCCACAAAGTATGTAATGGCCTGCACTAATTAAGCAGTTAGCACCAGGATTGTTCTTGAATACATGCAGTGGCACGAAAACATGTATTAATAATCCAGCAGCAAGCTTACAAAGAAAAAAGCTTAAATGCACTTGAAGATGGATCAGTAAGTGGTGTCACCTGCCCCGTAACCTCTCAATGTCGCCTGGTGACTCCAACTCACTGAGGTGCCAATTCTCACTCCATTTCATTCACCACTAAGGCTGAGTCACTCCACATTTTCAAGAAACTTTTCAAAACTCATTTTGCTATAATTAATTAAATAGATCACCAGATCGAGTCATGTACAGGATTGATGGTGCTGCAGTTTAGCCGTTTTTTCCTAAAAATACTGACTTGCTAAGCGTCTGCTAAATAACTAAATGTAATAAAAAATGACAATGTTAACAGTCATTATTTATTTAACATAAACAAAAGCTGTAGTGTAAGACAATTATACACATTGTGTATTAAAATTAATTGAGGAACTGCTAAACGTGTGCATATGATTTAATTGCTTATTAGCAAACGTGTCCATCTATATTAAAGAAGGAGTTCTGGGTGTTTGGTTTGGAGCATTTAAGTGTGTGTCAATACTAAAGAGGGAAACTTATCTGCAATGATCCTAAGCAGCAACAGATACTGCCCATCAGTCTGAAAGGTGTTTGAAGGCCATTTTCAAACATTTTATGGCCATTATTCCAAAATGTTTGATGTTTATTTTTTGCATTTACAAAAAGACCGAACATGCGTGGCTGGTTGCAAAGTGAGAAAACATGACAGCACAACTTATCTTTAACAGATTACATCTGTACAAACCCCAGGATTTATGGAATAATGTCTTTTTGACTGATGATACATTGAAATGTATGTCCCGACCCAAAATTATTTCCATAGACACATTTTTTTTTTTTAAGTTTAAAAAATAGTACCATGATATAATTTGTTGTGCCATTCTTTATCTAAGGTTGTATTTACCAAACTTTAAACCCTTCTAAAGACAAGTTGTTTTTTTTTTATTATGCCTTTATACATAATATTCTGATAGATTGACCATCACATAAATGTGTCTTTTTTTACATACTTTATTAGACCTGGTCACTATTTTCTTGTATAGAAATGACACACAGATGATCAAAACAAAGATAGTATTCTCAACATTGCAGTGGCAGTAATGCAGTGGAGTGTGTGTGGGGGGCACTTAAGAGTATATATTTGGATCAGACACAAGGGTTGCTTAAGTTTTTAAGCATTGTTTATTCACAGGTTGCTGGTGATTCAAATGTTGTGTGGTGGATTATTCTTAAATCAAAGACAGAGGTGTTTAAAAAGTCCAGCATTAATGATGTTTCGGGATCACTCGTACAACCAGCATTTAATACATCACATACAGTCAAACTCAACAGCATTGTGTGATTGTCATGCCTTTGCAAAATTATTTTCCAAATTCATAATTTTATAAAAAGTTCTATATAACTTTAATCATGTCTTGAAATCAATGTCTTGAAATCAATAAAATCATGTCTTGTCACTAACTGTATCATTTACTCCAGACATGTCTTAAGTTAAATCCAATTTTTATTTTCAAAATAAAATTATTAAACATGCTTTTAAAAAATGCTATATCTTCTTGTTCTAAATTCAAATTTGTGTTTTAAATTAAGTGACATAAAAATAAATAATGAAATAATAATGAAATTTGCTTGTGCTTAAGAAACCTAGAGACCAGTTTTGCAACCAGAATCAAATTAAAGCAACAGCAAAGTGAAACTTTTGCTTAGAAGACTATATAAAACATTCACTGAACAAATTTATGATCATTAACACACACACATATATATGCGAAAGTTTCTGGGCCGCATGCAGGATTCTCACGTACACACAGAGCATGATAATTGCGGGGATGTAAAAGCTTAAGGAGGAAAACACGACGGCACCCACTTTGGCCTGAAACACCAAGCAGGCGCCGTCGCAGGCCACCTGATTGTAATAAAAGCTTTCATTACCGAGAAGGTTGAGCTCAAGGAAGATCATCCCGAAGCCGACTGCAATCGAAACGCTCCAACACACCGCGATCATGCAAAGGACGGTATGATGTGTCATTTTACTGTGGTAGAGAAGTGGGTGGCATACGGCATAATAACGATCCAGAGAAATAATACACAGGTTTAATATAGATGCCGTACACACACTGACGTCCAAACTACTGTGGATCTTACAGAACGTGCCACCCAAGTACCAGCAGGTCTCCACTGATCGCAACATGCTGGGTGGCATTACAATCCCCCCGACCAGCAGGTCAGCAACGGCCAGGGATACAATGAGGTAGTTAGTAGGTGTGTGGAGCTGCCTGAAATGAAGCACAGTGATGATGACCAACAGGTTTCCTATGATAGTAATTAATGAGGAGACACTAAACAGGATGTAAAGCAAAACTCGCACTTCCATGGGATAATCAAACTTTAAACAAGAGGTATTAAGAAAATCAAAGCAAAGTGAGGGATTTTTCACCAGAGCTGTTTCAGCCATCTATGACATGTTCTAGTCCTGAAAGAAACTTATATAAACAACATGATTAATTCATAATAGGTAAATGAAAATAAAATTTAAATAATACAACATGCTGTAGAAAGAGTTCAGAATTCCATAAAAATCCCTTGTAGCTCTGCAGCCACCCTGTATAGGGAAATACATAAAGGCTAGTTTTATACTGCAACTAAACCAATTGCAGCAAAGCACACCATTCCCAAAGGTGAATGCTGAAATAAAACACTACACATTAAACGTATTAGGGCAAAGAATAATAAAGCACAATATCCATTATGCCTATACAACAGCTGAATGACAGCTTTTGTTTCTAATTTTTAAACAGTTTACTCTTTTCTTTTCACACAAATATGGTAGCAAGTTTACACATTAAATGTCATTTAAACAAAATTGTTGAAAAACACCACACGTAGGTGTTTTGTGTTGTTTTGGGCCTAGGTGTATTTTGACTCCTTAGAACTTTAGCATATGCAAGTGGTTTTTACATGGGAAAAAATTTTCTTACAATATAATCAGTACAAAAGAAATAAAATAAAATAAAAAAGAAATTCATAAAATGAATTCATTCTAAATGCCATTCATTTAAACTTGGGATATTTTTGATCTTGAATGATGGGAGTTAGATAAGTGTATTTATATGTAAATAGTCCTGCATCGCCTTGCAAATATTTTATCTCTACTTCACATCATTTTGAACATTAATGCCATTCCTTAAGTCTGAATTATATAATTTTGAAATGACTGACACCTGAGCTTTAGAGATTAGATGACCTTTGTCTATGACCTATACACAATTTATCACTTGTGCAATATTTCAATTAACAGAAACTTACAAATGTGAAATTTACTTTTTAGTTAATATTTTTGTTTGTTTTTGTGAAATGTATCCATTTTAAATCCTATTGACCTTACTTTATACTTAAATTATAATCCTTAATCATTTTATCATGTAAATATGCTCATAAATCTTTCACTATCCCTGATGCAAATTTACCCTTGTGGGACAATAAAAGTTCATCTTATCCTATGTTTAGGCCTCCAACATGGTGAACAGGATAGATTCAGTACTTAATGACAGCTTTTTAAAAATTAAAAAAAAAAACATGCTTTTAGCTGTTACTTTTAATTTTGATCTACAGTGTAATTTGATGCTTAGTACATAGATTAAATATTCCCAAAATGCAGATGAGAACAAAAGTTGTTTTTTCAATTTTTCAGCATGAATTCAACAAAAATACACAGTAAATAGAGTTTTTAAAGGAGGCAAGTGACCACAGATATGGAATCCTATTACCAACTTAATCATACCAACACGGTATAAATTCAGAACATTTTATTATTGTATGTTTTAATATATGCTATTTTCAGTTTAATTATGATCATTTTGTTGTAGAAATTACACCTTTACTTCATTTAAATTATTATAAAATCAAAAAAGGGTCTATATAATGTCATTTTAATACTAAGAAGGTTCCATTATTTTTTAAGTACTATAAGCTTTGTGTAAGTATTTCAGAATTATGGTAGAAAGAACTGAAAATGTAAAAATTACAGTGTAAACAAAACATTTATTAAGAAAGGAGATATTTTCCCTGATTAAACCAAGATTTTTGTTAAAACCTTTAACAGACTGACCTTCAGCTCTGTCTTATCCATATAGACCCAATACGCATCTGTTTGTGTAACAGCATGGTCCCAGTGGTTACTAATGCCCGAATCCAAAAGTTATTCCCAGTGCAATTATATTGCATGTGATATCGTAAAATAACCCATTTATTTTCACTGCTGTACATCATTAAATGAATTTGGACAATTATTGGACAATTCTAATTAAAAACAATAATATAACAGTCAACAAGATAGGACACAAAATATTTAACCAAAGCAAAATAAAGATGGATGTAGGAATTAAAACCATGTAGCACCTCGGGTTTAATATTTTTAAAACTTATATAATATCATTTCAGCGGGTATGTGTTTAAACAAGTAAAAAGTCTAAATTATAATGTACAAAACAATTAATGTGAAAAGAGGTTGGTTCTTGAAGAACCTGGCTGAAAAATTTCCCCTGATAAAACCATCCAGAGTGCTTTTCTAAACCAGCTGTAAAAAAAGGCGTAAACGATTGGGTTACACGTAGAATTTAAATATCCGATCCATACCAACAAATCAAACCACATCGAAGGAATCAAGTAACCGATAATAGGATCGATAACATTGCAGATAAAAAATGGCATCCAGAGAGACAGAAACACCCCCATGATGACCGCCAAAGTCCTTGTCGCCTTTCTTTCCTCTTTGCTTATTATAACTTGCATTTTATTCTTCGTTCGATGAATGGCTTTGGCTTGTTTCTGAGCAACGCGAAATATTCGGATATAGACTGTGAGCATGATCAAACCTGGTAAATAGAAGGAAAGCATAGAGGACGTGGTGCTGGAGGCGACACTTTGGAACAACACACAGCCGCCCTCACATTCTACATTCTCATGATAGAAACCTTCAATACCCAATATGTTGAGTTGGAGAAAAATTATCCCGAACCCGACGGCTAAAGAAAGTGTCCAGCACACTGAGATCATGATCAGTGTGACAAAAGGGGTGATCAGACTCTGATACATTAAAGGGTGACACACGGCGTAATAACGATCAACAGATATGAAACACAGGTTTAAAATAGAAGCCGTGCACAAGGTGATGTCCACGCTGCTGTGGATCTTACAGAATAGAGTCCCCAAATACCAGCAGGTCTCCACCGAGCGCAACATGCTTGGAGGCATCACAAAGACGCCCAGAAGGAAATCCGTCACCGCCAGAGACAGAACGAGGTAATTGGTTGGTACATGGAGCTGTTTAAAATGAGCAATGCTCAAAATGACCAAAAAGTTTCCGATCACTGTCAGCATCACGACAGTAATAAAAAAGAAATAAAGAGGCACCCTGATGGGAAGAGGGTAAGAAAATTTGGGGCAGGATCCGTTTACAAAATCGTAGCAAAAACTAATATTTAAAGCTTGGTTTGAATTCATTTCAGGTTTAAAAGATTAACAGCAAACTGTAAAGAAACACAAATCATGGCAATTACATTTGCAACCAACAACACATTCTGTTTATCTAATGACCCCAAATGACAAAAAAGAAATGTTCCTCTTCCTCTTCACAATTTTAAAATTAACACCTCTAAAATTTCAGTTCTACACTATCCCCAAAAACAGAGCTGTTTTAATGTTACTTGAAAAGATTTGCAGTTATTTTAATAAACCAAAAAAAAAAGATAAAAAGAAACAATATCATAAAACCCATAAGTTACTACCTTCCAAAAGCTAGATATAATTCTATAGACGTTCCAGATTATTCAATACCAAAAAAAGCTGTTACAGACAAAAAGCAGATTTCAACACTTTACGCAACTCAAAATCGTTCAAATCGGCCCTTATACAAATGTGATCCAACTTCCATTTCGAATCCTTCAGCAATAGACTGCCTTTATTTTCCGTCTTACCTTTATAGCCATATGTTTTTGTAAAACCTACGTCCCAATGGTCAGTAAAGCCCAGACCAGGAGGTTATTCCCAGTCCAATTATGTCTGTAATGCCTTATAATGACCCAATTACATTCCCCGCTGGACTTTATGAACACAATATGAACATATCACAATGATTGCACATACAAAAACATCAAAAAATCAAAACATCAAAGCAAACAGAATTATGAATATAATATAAATAAAGTGTCTAACAATTCATCTATAACAGTCAAGAAGTTATAAAAAGCACAATAAAAATAAATGCTGGCTTAGTAGTTAGCACGTTTGCCTCTCAGTGCTGGGGATTCCCGGTTCGAATCCCAATCTGGGTGGAGTTTCCATGTTCTCCCCGTGTCTGCGGGGGTTTCCTCCGGGTTCTATGGTTTCCTTCCACATCCCAAAAACATGGGTTTCAGGTAAATTGAATGCTCTAAATTGCACTATTTCGTGTGTAGTTTTGTGAGTGAGTGAGTGTGTGCGCAGCGATAGATTGGCGCCCTGTCCTAGGTGTATCTGCCCAGCGCCCGAGATGTTCTCCCCTGGATGGGCATGGGGAACCCCACCGCGACCCT
>JAOUQT010015184.1:0-12008 GCA_025769995.1 Xyliphius kryptos | reverse complement strand
AGCGCTGGGGATTACTGGTTCGAATCCTGATCTGGGTGGAGTTTTCATGTCCTCCCCGTGTCCACGTGGGTTTTCTCCAGGTTCTCCAGTTTCTTCCCACATTCCAAAAACATGGATTCCAGATAAACTATATGCACTAAATTGCCCTGTATAGTGTGTATTTGTGTGTGTGTGAGTGAGTGTGTGCCCAGTAATAGATTAGCGCCCTGTCCCGGGTGTATCTGCCCAGCGCCCGAGATGGAAGATCATGTATGGATGGATGCAATTTAAAAGGCATAAATTACATATAATGAATTTCACTTTCTAGTTTTGTAAATAATTTATCAGATTAGCAAAATGATGAAGACTTTACGATGCTTTATGGTCATCACTGTAGCATTGAGACACATTTGCATCCAACAGAGACCTCATGTTATTGAAAAATGAGTATGTAAGGTTTACACTTTATACAGTTAGGTCCTATTGTTGATCATGGCTGCTTTCTTATGATTTTTTTTGTAATGGAACACAGTATAATCACAAATAATCGCCTTCATGAGACGCAACCGAAAATGATTAGGATGTAAAGGCTATAGATTTGATAAATGCTTGCTGCTATAAACACACAATACAAAAAAAAACCCAAAACTTTCTAGCATGACGATTAAAAAAGTTCCAGAAAAATGTATTGTTACTGGAACAATAGAAACAGGTTGGAACTTTTTGGTGCTTGTATGATCAGACAAACTGCAAAAAGCTGTAAAAGGCAGGAGTAAAGTAGTTTTAGATAAAAGCACAGAGCTTTGATTACTTCGCCTTCGAATAGCGTTGTGTATGTACTACATGGTCCTACACCGCCCTCTTGTGGAACAATGTCATTAAAGCACTTCACAGTTTATTTTGATTCCTATTGCCTCCGCCATCTGAGGCGGTATTACAGTGCATTTGCATTTCTGAAAACAATTGGTACACATAGCGAAACTCCATGAATTACCTGCAAAAGCCAGTCTTTTTCTGAAAATACTATTTTCATCTCTCAAATGTTAACACACTATATTGTTAACACTAGTATTTGCACATCCATTCAAATGATCAGAATCGGGTTTTCCAATCACTTCCATGGCCACAGGGGTTTAAAATTAAGCTCCTTGGCATGAAGAATGAAGATGCTCCTTGGCATGGTTTTTTTTTTTGAAAAATTGATGAATGAATGGTTTGCTGTCAGGGGCTTGAATTCTAGCATAGAACTATATTAAGATGCCACCTGTGCAACAAATTCAGTATTGAAAATTCCTCGCTCCTAAATCTTCCACAGCCAACTGTCATAGGTAGGTAGATAGATGGATAGATGAATACTGTAGACAGATAGATGGATGGATGGATAAATAAATAGAGAGAGAGGGAGGGATGAATGATGGATGGATAGACAGACGGATGGATGGATGATTGAATGGATGATGGATGGATGGATGGATAGATGGATAGATGGACGGACGGATGGATGGACGGATAGATAGATTGAAGAAATGGATGGATGGATGGATGGATGGATGGATGGATGGATGGATGGATGGATGGACAAGGCCCGCCCATTGGGGAGGGCGGCAGGTGGGGAAGGTTGCCCCTGTGGAGGCCTGTGGATGGATGATGGATGGGTAAATGGATGGACGGATGGAAGAGTAGGTAAGTAGGTAGATGGATAGATAATGTTTAAAATTATATTATATTTTAAACTGATAAACACAGAGAGAGAGAGAGAGAGAGAGAGATAGTTATGCTGCTCACTGGTTTAGTAAGAAAAGTATAATTATGTCAGATTGATTAAAACATTAAAGACCTTCAGATAAAAGAACCGTGATTTCTCACTTCTACATAATTAGCTGTGTATGAGAACAAGACAGGGGAAGATGAGTTGCAAAAACAGTACGATGGGTCGAGAGAGTAGAGATAAAGACAGAACACAGTAAAAGATGAGCAGAATAAAGACAGTGCAGTGACAGATCGGCAGTGCTGGGATTGGAACGCTGAAATTTAAGAACTGAGACTTGTTTTCTTTATGCTGCATCAATTAATGAGGCAACATGCAGGTAAACCTACTTCCAACAGAGGGCAGTGTGTCCCCGTTTTCGCTGGCCAACATTAAATCCAGGGTGTGTACAGTAAGCAGCTCACACCCCCACGTGGCTGCATCCGGAACTAAAGTGCGGCTTCTTCTTTATTCAGGGGTCGCCACAGCCGTCACCTCACATCTCACTCGCTTTTTGGGTGAGAATGTAGTAACCACGCAACTTCAGACCTCATGGGTCAACTGATGTAAGCGCTCAGCACTGCAGTACATGTCAATAAACTCATTTAATTGCCTTTTTTTAATTTAAAAATATATTTGTGGTTGCATTTTTGAAACAGTTTCTGTTAAATCAAGGAGATGCACAGTGTGTGGCAAATCCATCCATCCATCCATCCATCCATCCATACATACATACATCCATCCATACTTCCCTCCATCCATCCATCCATCCATTCATCCATCCATTTATCCATCCATCCATCCATCCATCCATCCATCCATCCATCCATCCATGTATGATCTTCAGCTTAATCCTTAATTAGGGTTGCAGGATAAGAGGTTCAAAAATCTGATCATTTTCACACCAAAAATGCACAAAAAAAAAAGAATCCGACGCTCTGACAATGCAAGATAGGAAACAATGGCATAAAAAACTTAAGGCAATTTAACAACATATTGGCGTGAGTAACATTTCTTTTGGCAGTGTTTATGGAAAGCTCTTTCAGAACAGAGGAGACAGGGCTGTGGGCTCGGCTCCGTAATAATAGCTATGATTTAGGATGTTGGAATCAATAGAAATAATAAATAATGAGAAATGTAATTAGGAAAGATAAAATGGAGCAATGGAGAATGGAGGAGAGGATACAGGGGGATGTGGCGGCTCTGGCATCAGGCCGGCCCGTTTGAAGCTAGCTGTGTGTTGCTGCTGTAATTGTCTCTGATGACAGACAGTGAGAAGCTGTAGTTCATGTTCCGACCCCCTGCTGCTCCTCCTCACACTCTCCTCTCCTAATTGACCAGACCTCAACTCCCATGAGCCTCTGTTATTATTTATTAATTATTCATCGTTAAATAATTCACGGCATGGGAGCACACGCGGACACACTGTTTAATTGAGCATGAGAAAGTGGATTTCTCAAGTAAAACCAAGGCTTATTTCATTTTTTTTCTTTCTTTATCCTGTTTTTATATTTATCCTCTAGTTTTAAAAACTACTACTTTTTGTAATTTCGTAAATGAGACAGTGAGAAGGATGAACAATCGCTTAGTCATCTATTTTTTGCTTACTGCGATTTAGGGATGAGACGATTCATAGTTTTTGCAATTAATCATGATTTAAAATGTTACAATTAATATACTGACTTAAAAATTTTAAAAAGACAATCGCAGCGTACTTGTGTTCACTTTCCCCTTACATTAAAAAAAAACTTGTTGCAAAAATCTTATTCTTTTACTTTGATTTTCACAAAACCATTCAATAATTTGTGTTTTGGATTGGCATGGAGAACCCCACCGCGAACCTACTAGAGGAATATGCGGAAGATAAGGGATGGTGTTAATTAAATAGCAAAATTTCTGCAATACTTGTTTTGGATTATTTACAATTATTTCTTAGACTTATTATTTCTTAGACAATAATTGTACCTTCAATCAAACATAGACTTTGTGTTTTCATTATACAGCAATGACTCTTGAACTGGGCAGCATGGTGGCTAAGTAGTTAGCATGTGTGCCTCTTATCACTTGGGAGGTTCCATGTTCTCCCCATGTTCTGTGTGGGCACTGGTTTCCTCCCCCAGTCCAAAAAACATTTACATGGATGGATGTGTGGGTGTGGGTGTATATGTGTTTGTGAGTGAGTAAGTGTGTGCCAGGTGATGGATTGGCGCCTTATAAAGGGTGTTTCTGCCCAGTTCCTGACTTGTTCCCCCTTGGCTGGGTATGGGAAACCCTCCTGCGACCCTAATATTGGATTAAGTGGAAGATAATGATGGATGGACTCACTCCATACTGGCTTGACTAGACATGAGGGAGTGGTAGCTCAGTGATTTGGGTGTTGGCCTATCAATTAGAAGGTTGTGGGTTCAAATCCCAGGTCCACTGAAGTTACCATTGTGGGTCCTTGAGCAAGACCCTTCATTGCTCCAGGGTGCTGTACCAAGCCTGTGTTCTGATCCGAAAAAAGTTGTAAATCGGATAAAAGCGTCACCTCACATCAATTCAGTGTTTGTTATGTACCACATTTGCATGTTCTCCCCATGCCTTTCATGGTTCAAAAACATGTAATTTAGGTACATTGTATGTTCCTATAAATGTATGCATTTTAAGGACTAGCATTTAAGCGAGCTCATAAACATTTATTGTGGCGAACTTCTCACTGTAGCCAAAGTAAGCTATGTGTCTGAGCTCCATACGAGCTGCGCATTAAGCATTATGGGAAATTATTGGCTCACTGGTTGTTAATCTCAGGTTAGGATTACATGACTCAGTTTTCTGACAAATCAAATCCTTGATGTTTCTGATTTTCTTTGGACCAGAAGGGGACAGCAAAGCCCTGTCCTCAGTCTTTACTGCCCCTCTTTCACATATAGATAAAATGATAGTTTACATATCACTTTGGTTTAAATTAGACAGAAACAGTATTATATTTCAACATTGTTGATGTCCGTTATAATTAAAGTTTATAATTTTTGAATATCCGACTTATTTAAATCATCATTAGTTCTGCGGTTGTACATGATAAAACAAAAGTATAAAGATGGAATGTAATCATTTTTATATGCCGTCTTCCTCAAAGACAACAGCAATGTTATTCATTTATTCATAGTAACTGTTTAATGATCACAATTAATTAGTAACATGTATAATGTTAGTGTAGATATACTTAAAATATTGCTTCAGACTATTCAAATAAAGAGCCCTAATTGTAATTAAATACGGTGTTAATTTTGCGACAATCCCTGTTCATTCAGAGGTACAGTTCATTTATTCTAAGCTCTTTGATCCTGCTGAGACTCACAGGGGTTGACCTGTCTGAGCTGACATGCCACACGCAACAAAAATGCTGTTCTGTTGTATTTACAGTGCGATGCCTTTGATTCTATTCTATTCTTTGTATTTTTTGTTGTTTTTTTAATGTTCTGTTTCACAACACAGTTCTGTTCTATTTCATTTTATTCCTCTGTACCGTCCTTTATTGTTTATTTTATTTGCTTTATTGAATTCTACATCACATACTCACAAATACTTTATGCCATTATAATACCTTTATTATTTAATTACATTCTACTTTGATTCCATGTAATTATTTTTTACATTTGTATTGAAGAGATTTTTTTTTTCTTGTAGTTTTTAGTTTTTTTAATTACTATTTAAGTTATTTAAGTGTCTACACATAAGTGTCTACACTGGTCTACACCCAGTACAGGGTGCCAATCCAGCACTGGGCACACACTTACCCACTCACACAAACACACAATATACGGGGCAATTTAGAGCATACAATTCATCCGGAATCCATGTTTTTGGACTGTGGGAAGAAACCGGAGAACCCGGAGAAAACACGGGAGAGGCGAACGTGCTAACCACTAAGCCACTATGCCGCCATGTATTAATATTATTATTATTATTATTATTATTATTATTATAATTATTTCTATCATTATATCTTGACCGCTTAATCCTCACTCGGCTCACAGTGTCCATCCAGAGAAGCATGTTTCGAGCACTGGGCAGATACACCTACGAGAGGGCACTAACTCACTTACACAAACTCCGACTTATTGACTTAATGATTTAATTATTAATATTTATAACTAATTATTATTAATCAAATACAAGGATACAAGGATACTTTATTGTCAATTCCCACAGTACATCTTACGACATATAGAGAAATTATATTACTCTCTCTCCATACGGAGTGAGAGCGAGCCGCTCCAGATATCAGACGCGCCCGCACATTTGTGCAAATTCTGTTTTATGTCTGATTTTATGTTCTTTTTCACGGATGTAGTACATTTTATCTATTGTAATCTGAAGTTTTTTGGATTGGGAGTGGTGGATCAGTGGTTAGTACATTGGACTATTAATCAAAAGGTTTATCCCAAGTCCACTGAAGTTGCCAATGTGGGTCCTTGAGCAAGACCCTTAACCCCCATTGCTCATCAACCCTGTGTTCTGACCCCAATCAAGTTGGGATACATGTAAGATGCTTTAGATAAATGCGTCTGCTAAATGTAAATGATTTTCTTTATTAAATTAGCTTTTTTCTTTATTGTCTTTTGAACAGTACACACACACACACACACACACACACACACACACACACACACGCACAAAACACTGAGACATAGGAAGAGAAAGTGAGCTACTTCACAGATAAAGTGTTTAAATTTTTAATTTTCTTCTATGATATTTTGTTCTGATTGATTCATCTTTATTATTCACACATTGACTCTTGTTTGTATAAACATACCAAAGTTCAGTTATTCAGTTAGTTGGGTTAAGTTGGGATAAGTTAGGTTAGGTTAGGTAGTAAACCCAATCTAAAACTTTAAATGACTTCTCCTAAAACTTAGAAGCTGGAACTTCTGAATGTTAAATTCTAAATTTCCTCGGCTCCTGCAAGAGCGTCACGAGTTCAACGCGGTTCCCGAGAGCTTTGCTTGTTTCATAAGCCAGTTTTAAACATAAGCAGTTCAAAGTGTAACGTGTTTAAAGTCTGGGCTCTGCTGAAGTGCCGTTCAGTACAGTGGTTCAGTACTGCCTTCCTGCAGCCCAACTCCTTCCCCTCGGTCCTCAGAGAGTGGCGCATCAAAAGTTGTCGACATGGTCCGTACAAATCTCCAGCTGCCACACCGCTACACAAACACGGCCTTTCATGCATCTTGTTTTGCACACCACAGCCAGCAGAGAGTCCCAGCAGAGAGTCGGCGGAAAAGAGAGAGAGATGATGCACTTTTATTTATAAATGTATAAAGGGATTTCGGTAGCATGGCTGAAGATTTCACTTAATCTAAATGTACATCAAAACATCTCGAAATGCTAAACACCAGTCTGGTCCTTATCGCCAAAGTGCTTCTAAATGCTTGTGGGGGGGAAAAAAATAAAAACAAAAATATAAGCATGCTTGTGGTAAACCAACAAACTTCTGTTTATATTGGCTCCTCTGGGTTTAATGAGAAGAACTCATGAGGAGTTCGGGGGAAAAAAACGCAATATGAAACATTCAACTATTTTAAGTAGTTTTAATCACAACACAGGAAGTACGGGATGCTTCTGCATGAGGGAAACATTTTTAAAGTTTGTAGAACTGTTGAATAAAATGTCCTTTTGTCTTTGTCTCAAAACTGTAGAACAATCGTAGTTCACAGAATTCCATTTTGAAGACCATTTTAAGCTCCTAATTGTTACAGCACAATTGAAATGAGTCAGTAATGAGTGATGTAAATGATGTAAGTGTTCCTAATCGGCGGGCTAACCCAGCTCGTATGGGGTAAAAATAAAGGAAACTTCCTGGACCGGTCTTCAAGTTATCACAGACCCATAACTTCATCACAAACTGGAGGTATCGCCAAGGAGGTGCGAATACGGTCATCAAAGTGGGGCTGTTAATACTTAGTAAATTTTATGCTGCACTTTTAGCTCTTCCTCATCTCCATCCTTCATGCACATGCCAGTAAGTGGTCCAAAGTTTGGACACGCCTCTTTTTTGCTCTAATTATTGTATCAGTTCCACTGACTGTAAAGATGGAAGTTGTAGTTCTGCAGTTCTACAGTTACAGACTGTAGTCCATCTGTTTGTGGACTACAGTACATACTGTGTACTCTGTTCTAATGGCCAGGACTCCAATAGTACCACCACAGAGCCTATCCCAGCAGTGTCACTGAGGTGTTTTTAAATGAAACTACAGCAGCACTGTTGCACTAAAACCCCCTCACTGCATCAGTGTCACTGCAGAACTGATGCTCCGGACCAATAGAGACTAGAGAACCAGCAGGGGACTAACAAAATGAAGAAAACAGATGGACTACAGTCTGTAATTGTAAAACTACAAATTGGTAAGTGGAGGACATAGACAATAGAGCAAGAAGGGGATGTGTCCAAACTTTTGACCCGTATAACAACATACCTTACATACTGTATTTACAGTATTTATTTGGCGCTGTCCTAAACAAAAGCAATGTATTGATGAACAAATGCAGGTCAGTAGAATAATGTATATTTTTTTGCCCTCATAACAAATCCAGTCTGCGATCTCAGGACATGACTGCAGTTCATAGATGTTTGGTTTGGTAAGGATGTGTTTATTTTGTGAACATGAGAAGTCCAGGGATAAACACGTCTGATAATGATCGCTCTGGCGGCTGTTGTAGGCCTGAGATTCTGATGGCTCCATTGCTCCGCTATGGCGTTAAAGGCGCTTCCAACCCAGTGAGTGAGAGCGAGTTCTAAAGCCTAAGCTGGTGAATAATAGAACAAAGTGATGATGAGGCTTTAGACTTTTCGGTGCTCTTCATCCCCGTCTAACATCAGGAGAGAGAGAAAGAGAGAACGAGTTAGCGGCTCAGTATCATGGGAGCTATTTCAGAAAGCAGGTGGAATGTCCAGGGCTTTAATATCGATCATTAAACAAAACTTTCTTGAAAAAAAAAAGTAATTTTTTTTTGTAAATGGATGAATGTTTGCTGCAACTTCTACTAAAAATATAATTTTAGTAATATATATTTTATTATTCATATTACAAAAAATCAGCATCCCATTATTCTCTGCTTAACCCAATACTAGGGTCACAGAGGGGTTCCCCGATGCCCATACAGGGGAGAAGGTTTTGGGCACTGGGCAGGTACACCAAGGACAGAGGTGCCAATCCATCACTGGGCACACACACACACACACACACACACACACACACACACACACACACACACACACACACACTATAAAGGGTCAATTTAAAGCATCCAATTCACTTTGAATCCATGTTTTTGGACTGTGGGAGGAAACCCACGCGGACACAGGGAGGCCATGGAAACCACCCAGATTGGGATTCGAACAGGGAATCCCAAGTGCTGATAGGCGAACATGCTAACCAGTAAGCCACCTTTTATTATTATAAAAGTAAGCCCTATTATTATTGTTATTATCAATTTTATTATTATTATTAAGGTTGGATGGCACATTGGCTTAGAGATAAGAACGTCAGCCTCTCAATGCTGATTATCCAGGTTCAAATCCCAATCTCTGGCTTTTCATGTTGTCTACATGTCCACATTTCCTCCCAAAAACATGGATTCAAGGTGAACTGGCTGCTCGAAATTAGCCTTATATAGTCTGTGTGTCTGTGTAAATGTGTGCCCAGTGATGGCTTGGTGCTTTGTCATGGGTGCATCTACCTCCGTGACCCTAAACCCAAGTATAGAATTAGGCAAAATAAAATAAAATAATAAAATGAGAGATTGTTAATGTCACATTTTTTTTTTTTTTTAAACAATTTTAATAAGGAAAGCTTCCTATTGCAGTTGTATCCATTCAGACAGATTGTGTACACCAGCAGTGTTAATGCTATTAGCATATGATTAAAAACTCAGTGCTGTGCAGGTATTTAAATCTCAGGGATTGATACTGTAAACAGTTTTACTATGTGAATCTATTCAAATGTAAAAATAGATTTTGAAATAAAGGCTGTTTCAGCAGTACGGTCCCTGTGCTGTCAATCACCTTCTGTCTGGTCTGAGACGGCAGAAGGTTGAAGAAAATTCGCCCAAGGGCACTGGAAGGCATATGGGGTCCCTGAGAGACCTGTGCTCACTTCAGCCTTCTTCAGAGGTATAAACATTACTTTGGACTTGGTCTGAGCTGATTACACTTCTTGCCGCTTTGCCGTTTCAGACGCGGTGATTGCACACATTATTAAATCTGTCAGTCATATGGGCCCAGTGACAGAGCTGCACCAGAGGGCTGCCTGGGGGACTAATCAATCCCATGATACATGTCATCAAGCACTCAATGAAGAGAAAAAAGACTTCTGTGGCCGTTCCGCATTCTTTTATCGATCACATGTTTCGTCATGAGCTTTTATTATTTAAAACTTAACTGTCCAATAAAGTTTTCCTCTGTCACATCGGGGGTTTATCAGTCTTGACGGTCAGGGATTTCTGCTTGAGACAAAGTTTTAGTTCGGTGATTTTTTTCTAATAAAAAAAAGTTTCAAAAACCCTTCTGCAAAAAAATATTTTTTATTTGTAAGGTGTTTTATTTACCATATATCTCATCTTACACTTAATCATCTTCTAGGGTTGTGGGGGGGGGGGGCTTCTGACACACATTTACATTTGGTCATTTAGCGGAGGCTTTTATCCAAAACAACTCACAAGTATCCCACTTATTGGTTGGAGATAGAACACAGGGTTACACACAGAATCCCTAGAGCAATTATGGTTAAGGGTCTTGATCAAGGACCCACATTGGTAACTTCAGTAGACCTGGGATTTGAACCCCAACCCTTAGATTGCTAGCCCAACACCCTTACCACTGAGCTGGGCACACTCTCACCCTGAGGAAACCGGAGACCCGGAAAATAACCCACACAGACACAGGGAGAACATGGAAACTCCTCCCAGATTGGGATTCGAACCTTAATTTGATTTGATTTTATCATTCACACATTAAATCAATGGTTTCCAACCTTTTCCTCTTCTGATATCTCACTAAAAGCAGAATGATAATGACTCAAACATCAGAATGTCTCCGAGTTACCAACAGCTTCATCAAATAGTGGGGCTTCCTTTTAACTTTTGATGAACACAGAGAGTTTCATAGCAATTAATATTCAAATGATCCAATATTGGATCAAAATTCAAAGGGAATGAAAAAAAATCAAGAAAACATATGTGGACAAAGATTTTTTTTAATCTTAAAAAATAAATAAATAATCTATTTCTACAAATCAATTTTTTTCAAAAAATCTGATGCTCGGTGGCTTAGGGGTTAGCATGTTCACCTCTCAGCACTGGGGATTCTCGTTTGAATCCTGATCTGGGTGGAGTTTCCATGTTCTCCCTGTGTCTGTGTGGGTTTTCTCCGGGTTCTCTGGTGTCCTCCCACAGTCCAAAAACATGGATTCAAGGTAAATGGAATGCTCTAAATTGCCCCTATAGTTTGTGTGTGTGTGGATGTGTGAGTGAGTATGTGCCCAGCGATGGATTGGCACCCTGTCCTGGGTGTATCTGTTCAGCGCCCGAGATTTTCTCCCCTGGATGGGCATGGGACACTCAGTCGTATTAAGTGGTTAAAATGAACTCCAGCCTCTATGACAGTAAGTTGCTGTTTACACACTAAGGCTGATGGAATGATGTGTTAAGGACCCAGCCTTGTGACCTGAAGGTCCCTGGTTCAATTCCCTGTCTCACCAAGGACTATAGCTGAAGTGCCCTTTGAGCAAGGCACTTAACCCCAAGTGCTCCCCAGGCGCTGTATAGAAGGCTGTCTACCGCACCGGGGATATGTGAGCTCACTACACCAGTGTGTGTATATGTGTGTATCACTTCACGGATGGGTTAAACGTGGAGGACAAATTCCTTCTGTGTGTACATACAGTAGCCATAATAGATAATTTTTTTTACTTTATTTTATGTCTTATAATAAAATCAGAGGACTTAAAATCAAGGTCTAAAATATGTTCTTTACCATAAGTGGGATTTTTCATACTAAATGTTTGTCTATAAGCGGAGAGTATTTAGACTGCCATTGCTACTTTCACTACATTTTAAAACTGCAGACGACTCATGAATCGTTTGTCCTGGTTCCTTCAGGATGTTAATTCTTACAATGGGATGATTTGCTTCTTTAACATGACCTTTAATTCGTCTCCATCTGTTTGGTTTCTCAAAAAGCATGAAAAATAAATGAGCATAACCCCCCCCCCCCCCCCCCCCCCCCCCCCCCCCCCCCTCCACC
>JAOUQT010015173.1:0-12009 GCA_025769995.1 Xyliphius kryptos | reverse complement strand
TACCTGAGCAACTTGTGTGGGTTGTAGACACCGCCTCATGCTACCTCTATGGTGAGAGAACTGACAAAATGCAAAAGGGACCAAAACATCAGCCAGAAAGGATGAGAACAGAGAAAAGGTCTGTGGTCACCACCTGCAGAAGCACTCTTTTATAGGAGGTGTCTTGCTAAGTGCCTCTCATTTTCATCTGTTGTCTGTTCATTTGCACAACAGCAAGTGAAATTGATTCACAATCAGTGTTGCTTAAGTGTAACCTTAATTTTTTTGAGCAGTGTCTTATAAAAAAAGTGATTCGCAATGTAATAACCCTGAGAAAATGTGGGTCCCGGGCTGAGACCTGTTGAGAACCCCTGCTTTATTACACACATCCACCTTATTGCTCCACCGTGTGGATGTTGAATTAGAGACAGTAGGTTGCTTTTTGCTGCACAGTGTGTGTTTTTCATAAGAGAGTCAGGATGCTGCTGCTGCAAAAAAAAAAAAATGGCCGGTTTGTGCGTAGAGGGAATTCAGTCTCACTGAATGTATTTAAGGCTCATTTGGTCGTGCTGCTCCTGACACAGTAGGTGAGTGAGCAGGTTCTTCTGAAATACCTGCCTAATGTGACGCACGAATGCACAGAGAAGCAAATGGTTCAGATTTTTTCTGCTGCTGAGAGCCAGTCCATCTGCACTCTCCCCTCGGAAGCTTTTCCAATCATTTCCTTTGAATTAGATGGAAATTATTAACTTGATTTGCATTCATTTATTCACTCAGTGTCATAAATTACTGTCTTTAGATGATAATCTACACAGCGGGCTGTTCCCACTCGTTTAATCATCAAAGACCTGAAGTCTAAACTCTATTACAGCAGAAGCATGGCCTTTGCTCAGACTGAGACCTGTGTCACATGGGTAATAGGATGGATCAGAGATCATCATCATCATTGTACACCACTGTAGTAATGAGGTTACACACTAGCAACTTCGTGGATTATCCACCTCACCTCACAACATGCAGGTCCTGGATTCAGTTTGTAACCATGGTGAACCTTTAGGAGTGTATTTAGCATGCTCTCTATGTTTCCTCACGTGTTTGTCCAACAGTTTGAAACACGCAGATCACGCTAATTTTCTCCAGGGGTAAATGAGTTTGCCTGTCTGTCTGCATTGTGATGGGCAGGAGAAATGTCCAGCATACTTCCAGAGTATTTTTTTTCTCTTCTTTTTCACCCTATAAGCATTGGGATAGGCACCAACATCTGATTTATGGTTTCTCTAGTTTTTAAACTTGAGCATCTTTCAAGTTACTACATTTAACTTGTTCTTGATTCTGAACCTTTTCCGTGTTTCCATGGCAGCAGATGATGTCAGACAAATACTCATTCATCCTTGTGGGACCCCTAGATCCTGTTGCGGACCACTGATGCGGATCACATCACTCTCATCCTAAAATGTTTTAAAGGATGGGGTGGCACAGCCATGACCGAACAATAAGGGACCTTATCCGAACTGGTGAGTGTATAGAACAGTTCTGTTATAGGTTATGGGTGGTTTGGACTTGTTCTCGGCAGTAGAAATTAAATTCCTGGCTGAAGGCGGGCGTTTTGATTGGCTGTATAATTGGTGCTGATGCTCCTCAGGACAGAAGCTGGATGAATCAGTAGCTGCAAAACATGTTTCAAGCCACCAACGCCAGTTCCTCCTCCTCCCACCAGGAGGTTGTTCCTCCGAAAAACAAGTGCAGCCTGAACCCCAGGGAGAGATGTACTATTTTAAACTCCAATGTTGAGGATCTAAGTAAATTACGTAAACAGAGGATGCATGCAGTAAACACCTGCAGATTCCACATTCACAGAAAGTCAGTGGTGTCTCTGGATGTTCTGCAGGAACATGGAAGTAAACTAAAACCCAGATCTCAGTTTTCACACCTGTTGGTTGGTTTACTAACACTGGATGATGTCACAGACACATGATTGGATGATTAGATAATTGTATTAGTATGTACACAGTATATATGTAAATCTGTGGGTTTAAATGTCTGAGATCACTGACGAACATCCGACCTTCAGTAAGATGTGGGTCACGTATTTTGGTTCTGTGTTGGATCTGATTCCACACCGCTTCGCTCTGTCTGACTCTCCCGGGGCCCTGCGATTCCCACTTCCGTTCCTAATTCGTGCTGTCAGAGCTAATTGAGTGTCACTCAGATAACAAGCTTCATCAGGAAGGACTTTAATTGGGGTCTTTTCAGGATCTGGCCTGCGCTCGTGAGTTTCATACCAAGACAGTAAGACCTGACAACCCTAAACCGTCCATATCAGGTCTCATTTGGCCCAGCCTTTTATTTTTTAACAGGTTTACATAGTCTTTTTTCATCTATTTGTGTGCTGTTCTTACACCCAAAAGAGTGTGTCCTCCATGCTTAAGCTATTAATGCAGTGAAATTCACACATATACAACTAACTGAGTGAAGAGCGCAAACGTGCCCGGAGCGGTGGGAAACAGTGTATACGTCTGTATTTATAGTATTTGGTGGAACTGTGAATCAAACCAGGGACCTTCAGGTTGCAAGGCTGGTGTACATCAACTAAAAACCTTTTGATTATCCAAACTTCTGAACACAGACTGTTGGGTTGTCCAAATACTTTTGGAAGGTAAATGATCGCTGTAATTGCCTTTGTAGCGACAGCGCTTGAGTACTTTATAATTAGAGGAGGAGGAGGATGGGCGATGGGTGAAATGAGAAATTCTCCGGTTTGCTGAAGCCGAAGTGCAGACACAACGTCGATCACCTTAACGTTCAGGAGACCCGCTGAGAGCCATTTCATCATCCAAATACGCCAAATTACAAGTGCCTCCTAATGATAATTATAATCTCGCGCATGCTCGGGGGTCTCATTCGACCTCCGTCCCACCCGCAGGGGACTCTCTTTTAAATGATGTCTCTGTTTATATGATGGTCCTGAACGCGATGAAGGTTCTGCAGCATTTCACTAACATGGATACGTTTATGTAAATTGAATGCAGATCCAGAGGGAACTTACTGAAGTAAAACACAAGCTGTTGCATATTCATATTGACAAATTAATATGGATGAATGAGTTTTGGGACAGAACCATTCCTGGTACAGTGAAAAAGTCCAGTCACATATAAGAATTACCACACAGGCACAAATAATGAGTTTCTAAAATCTCAGCAGGAGTGCCGGCTTTTATTATTTTACTTTGTATTTTATGAATTGCAGCTTTGCGCAGAAAATTATACACTCGACTTCAAAGTCCTGAAGTTTGTCTGATTACCAAACTCATTGTGTTTTCTTTTAAGATATACATGAGCTACTGTCTCTGATTCTGCATCCACAAGGTGGAGCAATAAAGAATACAGTGATTGGAGGCAGAGTTTTAACTCCAGCGGCACTGCTGTGTCTGATCCAACACACCGCCACCACGTAGATGTCAGTGCAGCACTGAGAATCAGCCACCACCTAAATAATTCCTGCTCCGTGGTGACCTTATTTCATGTTAATTTGGAAAACACTGAAGTGAGGAATCAGAGACAGCTCAGGCGCATTAAAGACAGACCCCAAACCCACAGAGTTGATTTGGTCCCCAGCACCTCGTTTCGCTCCCTGATGCCTCATTTTGCTCCGGGGTTCAGCTCAAAAGCTCCAGCTGAGATCTTCATTTCGGCTCTTTCATCATCTCCACATAACAGGCTTTCTGCTTTCAGTGCACCAGAGTCAGCTTCAAAGCCAAGTCCCCATTCAGGTCAGATCTCCTGGTCACCGCTGATTAAGAACCATCCTCACATGTGGACCTGCATTTATTCGGGCAACACTATTCTGTTACAAGCACCTCAAGGAAGTGGGATGTAAAACCTGCGTGTGGATTCTAAAGATGAAGAATAAATAATCACTAAACAGGACTGTGGATCAGAATCAAAGCAGAGTCCCAAAGCTGCATTTCCTGTGATAAAGTTACTGTCTCAGTGGCTACTCTAAATAAACACTGTACAGACAAACGTATGAGGACATCTACACATATTTTAAGCTTTTACAACATCCTGTCTTTTTGAAAAAACACTCCAAAAGAGCATTCCCGAGTTCGTATGAAAGGAGCTGGGTCACAATCTCCATTCTAGACTGCAATGTGTCTAATAAAGAGGTCGGCGGGTGTATTTAGCTCAAATCTGAAGCTCCTTTACACTCTGAGTTAGCTGCGTGAGTGGAATCAGACTCCTGGCCTCATCTCGAGCCTCATGTTGATCTTAACACGTTGCTTAGGTTGCGCATGTCTTTTTTCATTTTGTTTTTCAGTGCACCACCCCGCTGCACCTCTTACAAAGGTGTGAAGATCAGAGCTGCTGGGTTCCGCAGCTCTTTGATCTGTCTCTGCACACCGCCTTGTGCGGCTCAGCTAGAATTAAGCATCCACTTCCTCCTGGTTTCTCCTCATGGGCGTGATGCACCGCCAAAAGCTTCGATGCCCAAGTGAGCTATCCGCTGGGTTTTAAGTTCTCATGATGAACTATTAACGTTATTCATTTGATCATTCAGTAAAATTAATGCTGCAACAAACTCCATCATACAGCCCAGGTTCATTTGATTTAAAGGAGGACATACCAAATCTTAATCCGTTCTGACATGCGTCGACAGAAACAGGAGTGAAACAGTAGGTGAACACTATATTAGACAACATTTAACTATGTAAATTTCTATGCCACTTTTTAAAAAACTTTTTTGGAAAAAAATGGTGGGGTGGCACTGTTGCACGTCATCTCACACAGAGATTTGAATAAATAGAATATGTGTCTTTATCTGAGTTTTCTGTCTGTGTTTAATGAGTTTCTGAGGTAATTATTGCGGCTCTGAATATTCTGTGACATCAAAGCACATCAAAGCGGCTGCGTGAGCCTCGGGTCTCATTAGAGTCCCATCTCGTTAGTCCCTCTCAGTGTCGGACTCTCCTCCGTGTTCAGGCCGAGATGGAGTGCAGGTGCTTGATCGTGATTGCGTTTGAACCCGGGTGTTTTTTTCACACCACGTGGTTCGCACCCTCATGCAGATGTTAGTGGAAAGTGCAGGTGCGGTGCTTCACGCCCACGCGGTAGCAGAAATCTGTGGTTTCACAGAGAACACAACACGGCGGCGTGCAGACATGATGCAGATGTTCCTCCAGCAACTTTAACACCTCCCCAACTTTAACACCTCCCCAAATTCAACACCTCCCTTCTGTTAATCAGATCAGCAAACGATCGATGGATTCAGACCTTCTGCTCCTCACGGACGGGCATTCCTCCACGATGATGCTCCTCTACATGCGGTGCCTCTTTCTGCTCATCGGAATCGCGCGTGCGGCAGGTACACACTATAACATGCGTTAGATTTAATAGTGCAAATAGTTTTGTGTCATAATACAAAATCTTTTTTTATATATTAATGTTTAATTTGTGCAACACTGCTGATGGCCCTAAATTTCCATTTGGCATCAATAAATTATCGTTCGTTCGTTTATACGCCATACAGGTTTAAATAAGGTTTTAGTTTTTTTTAAATGATAACTCTGCCCTGTCTAATTCAGTATATAAACTGTGATCACTCGGAGGGAACAGTTTGGGGTTTGGATTGAGGTTGTTTTGATGTGACCTGTATAAATAATATAATAAATGTTTACTGTCTTTAAACCCATCACAGTTTGTGAGAACGTAACCATCATAGGTGGCAAGGAAGTTAAAAAACCATGGATGGTGTCGGTTCAAGTTTATGAGCAGCATGTTTGTGGAGGAACGTTGATCAATAAGCAGTGGGTTCTAACAGCCGCGCACTGCCTCATGTATGTGAGATCATTAATGTATTTAAACTGATATTTAAATATTTGTGATGTCACTTTGAGAACATGCTTGGTTGCAGTATGGTCAGACGTACAGAACCTAAAGAACCCCTGACAGTTCTGCTCGGGGCACACTCTCTTAAGAAGCACCAAAAAAGCAAGCGCTTTGAGGTCCAGAGTTACCACATCCCCAAAACCTTCAGTACGGCGACCAAAAGAGACGACCTCATGCTGCTGAAGGTGAGAACCCTCATAAAATTTCAAATTTATAATTTTAAATTTTAATACACATACAATCATAAGGACAAAAAAACTCAATTAAATCATTCATGCATAATGGCGCACATAATAATATCACAGTTATCACAAAAAAAGAAATTATCACTCTTAGTCGGACACATAGTCTGTCCAGATTTGTTTCCCCCCTTTTGTGGTCAACTGTAGTTACAGGTATTATTAGATTATATTAAATTAGCCTCCAAGTCTTGCAATTTTTTTGAGGCCATCTCATATCTCAATTTTTCAATATGAAGGTCTACTGTCAGTTCCCTTAGCCAGGCTCTGAACTGAGGTGGAAAGTAAGACCTCCATAGTTTAAGAATGCACTATTTAGCAATCCACCACTGTACCGACATTATGTAAGGCGTTGGAAAAAACATGTAAAGCAGTTTCTGAGTTAGGATCGAGGTTTGAGGAAGTTTATTGGAAAAGATTACTAGAAAAGTAAACTAGTGATGAAATCTTTTTTTCATTTTTAATTTATGGAGACTCTAACCCTGTCATCAGGCAGGGATTCAAACAAGGGAACATTCTCATAGAACAGTATTTTAATAGAATTTGTTGCAAAATGTATTTATTTTATATTCATTTTCTATTTTTAAGAAACAATATGTAACTTTATTTTTCAATGATTTATACTGAACTGTTTAAGCACTTAAAAAGCTCCCGGGTAAATTAAATGAAGGCCCTTTCTGGGTGGAGCGGTGATTAACGGGTGTGCATGTGGTTTCTGTTCCACAGCTCAAATCGAAGGTCAAGGTTTGGTGGAAGGATGTGAAGACCAAGGGACTTCCCAAATCAGGTAAAGACGTCCCAGCTGGGACTAAATGTGTGATCAGTGGGTGGGGAGCCACCAGGGCCAATGTCAAAATGCCCAGTGATGTCCTGCGGGAGGTGTCGGTGACAGTCCTGAAGAGAGAACTGTGTAATAAGTACTATGAGAGGAACCCAGTGATCACCGAGGACATGCTGTGTGCCGGCAACCAGCAGAAAGATAAAGATTCATGTTATGTAAGTCAAGTTTTTATTGCCCCCTCCATGTAATGTTATGTTATACAGTGAGGAAAATAAGTATTTGAACACCCTGAAACTTAGCAAGTTCTCCCACTTAGAAATCATCATGAGGGGTCAGAAATTTTCATCTTAGGTGCATGTCCACTGTGAGAAGCATAATCGGGGGGGAAAATCCAGAAATCACAATGTATGATTTCTTTAATAATTAATTTGTGTGTTACTGTTCCAAATAAGTATTTGAACACCGGCCGATCAGCAAAGATTTTGGCCTCAAAGACCTGTTAGTCCGCCTCTCAAATCTCCACTCCACTTGTTATTTTAAATTAGAAGCACCTGTTTGAGGTTGTTACCTGCATAAAGACACACTCCAAAAACAAAAATTGTTGACCTCGACAAGGCTGGAAAGGGCTACAGAGCATTTGCCAAGCAGTTTAGTGAAAAAAGATGAACTGTTTGAACAATTATTTGAAAATGGAAGAAGCTCAACATGACTCAATCTCTCTCATACTGGGGCTCCATGCTAGATCTCACCTTGTGGATCCTAAAAAAGGTGAGGAATCAATCCAGAAGTACATGGGAAGAGCTGGACAATAACCTGAAAGGGGCTGGCACCACTGTTTCCAAGGTTACTGTGGGTAATACACTAAGATGTCATAGTTTAAAGTTATGCATGGCACGGAAAGTTCCCCTGCTTAAATCAGCGCACTTCCAGGCCCGTCTTAGGTTTGCCCATGACCATTTGGATTATCGTGTCATGTCATGGGAGAAAGTTATGTGGACAATGTGACCAAAATAGAACTTTTTGGCCCTAATTCCGCTCGTCATGTTTGAAGGATAAAGAATGATGAGTACCATCCCAAAAACACCATCCCTACGGTGAAGCATGGGGGTGGAAGCATCATGCTTTGGGGGTGTTTTTCTGCACATGGGACCGGACGACTGCCCTGAAAGAGAGTATGACGGGGGCCATGTATTGCAAGATTTTGGGAACATCCTCTTTTTCTCAGTTACAGCATTGAAGATGGGTCGTGGCTGGGTCTTCCAACATGACAATGACCCAAAGCACACAGCCAGGATAACCACGGAGTGGCTCCGTAAGAAGCAAATCAAGGTTCTGGAGTGGCCTAGCCAGTGTCCATACCTAAACCCTATAGAAAATCTTTGTTCCGTAGCGACAGCCCAGAAACCTGGCTGATTTGGAAAAAGATCTGTGTGGAGGAATGGACCGAAATCCCTGTTGCAGTGTGAGCAAATCTGGTGAAAAACTACAGGCAACATTTGACCTTTGTAATTGCAAACAAAGGCTACTGTATTAAATATTCACATTGATTTTCACAGGTGTTCAAATACTTATTTTCAGAAGAACCACACAAATAAATCATTAAAATCATTTTAAATCATGTCTCTCACAGTAGACATGCACCTTAGGTGAAAATGTTTGACCCCTGAATGATTTCTAAGTGGGAGAACTTGCAAAGTTGCAGGGTTTTCAAATACTTATTTCCCTCAGTGTAAAAATTAAGACATATAATATTTATATTTTTTTATAAATAGTTGAACTTTACATGTACAACAGAAACTCAATGCAGACTCATTCCCTGTATCACAGGGGGACTCCGGGGGACCGCTGGAGTGTACAAAACACGTTGTGGGTTTGCTGTCGGGTGGACAGGGGTGTGGCAATCCCCGAAAACCGGGTGTCTTCACCTTGTTGTCTGAGAAACACCTGCTCTGGATCAAAAACATCCTGAAAACTCAATCCAACAGCACAGCACAGTAGATCAGCACTCACTCTGCCTGTAATCATCTAATTTTTATCTATAATCTATCCATAATCTGTAGTCTTAATTATTGATTTTAAAATATTCAATTCAATATATTTAATGACGTATCAGTAAATAAATAATAATCCATCTTTCTATAATCTGCAATCTATTTCTAGAAATGCCTAAGCCCTCACTGACCCATCACTAATTGTCTCACTTTCCATGTATTCACAAGACTGAAACTTGGCAATGTGATTACTTCTCATGCTCTTGAAAAATGTTTCTTGCTTTCCTACGTTTGATTGTTTGCTATCAAACGCAAGACCCCTCCAGAGTAACATTGGGCTCTTCCCAAGTACCTACAAGGCTGAAACTTGGCATTGTGATTCCCTACCATGACCTTGGAAAAACTTACAGGTTTTTACTTTCCTATGTTGGATTGATCCTTTGCTATCGCCATCGAATGCAACACCTCGGCTTTGTCATTCTATATCGTGTCCTTGGAATACCTACTAATATATTCCTATAAGTAAGCAACCGCGTAGACACCGTAGTCACAACTCACACTATATTAATGCTACATATTAATTTCTGATTTTAAATTCCTAAACCTCACTCTATAATAATAAGTTAATTTAAAGTATATAAACTCCAAAGCCATCACTTACATTTTGTCATTTTATGATTCTAATTAATTAAAACATTTTGAATCATGGATCAATAATAAATAATCACCTGACAGCAACCTCAGGTAGCTGAGAGCAAATCCATGACCCATGAGAGATTTTTAAAAGTCTCTTACTTTTTTTATAAATAAACAGTGAATCTCATAGTGGGTCTTATTCAGAACCCAAAAAGGGGGTGTGGTCTTGTTTAAGGTTGTGGTGAGTAATCTTGCAGCTGCACTCTGTACTATTTGTAGAGGTCGGTCATTAGACGCTGCGCCGGAACCCGGATAATGTTTATTCCAGTGATCTAAGCTTCAAGAGATGATCTGTCACAAACGTCACAATTATCAGTTTGAATTCTAAAGTTGTCTATATATTTTTAGAACCCTGTACAGAACAAGTTTCCAGGGTTGTGTTGTGTTGTTTTGTTTTATTACCACAGCTTTAAGACCCAGCTGTTAAATTAACATCGTTCTAATCTGTAAACTGAGCGATACATCAATGTAATGAATGCAGTGAAATGTCTTTAAAGCATCATAGAGGACACAAGGACTTAAATTGGACGTATCCATCAGCTGGACATCCCTCAGGAGGCGTCTGTCACTGAGAGCGGTGCTCTGTGACACCACCATCGCTCTTCTGCTCCTGTTCTTCTGACGCGCCTCAAAGAGCTGTTTGCTTTAACACATTAGAAGATGTTAATTGGATGATGATCATGGTGATGGATCATTTCGTTACTTACCGTTTAAATGGTTTCTGTTTAAACTCAAAGGAGGTTCTAATATACCAACATACATTAACAGGACTAGTTTAGATCCTCACTGGTTCCTATCACATGAATATCAATGGTTAGAATTTTTTTCCCTCTGAATTTAAAAAAAATATGTCTCAAAAGACTTTAATTTAGCATACCCTGCGATCTTCAGAGTTTGTTTATGTCATATGTGACGTACTGTATATGGTGGATGACAAGCCAGGAAGGGTGCTTTGGCTGCGGTAATTCAGTGTAAAATGGTGCCCCCGTGCACAAATGACCCAAAGATCACAAATTCTCAAAAATTGCCCAAAATTGATCAACTTTTTAAAAAAAAAGCATTCGCTTACTGCGTTCTTTGTAGTGCTCACTTTGGGCCAGACGACTAACACAACTAAAAGATGTAGACTGGGACATTGTGGGACTCACAAAATGGCTGGGACAGAATGAGCTTTATTAAAGACAGTATTAACCCTCAAACTGCCGCCATTTGGCCGATGAAACTCTCCAAAAGTTTTACTCCTGTCCCATGATGTTCTTTCTTCCCGTGGCATATGGAGGCCGCACACGTAAATGCTGGCGCCACTGTAACTGCGTGCTTTTCCAACAATATGGACATGTAAAGAAGTTACAGAGAGATGTTTTAAGAGCCCAGTTCCTACCAGTCACAATTCCCAGTTCTGATGACGGGCTCAGGTTGTGCTTCGCTGCCCTCTGGTTGTCTCTTTTGCCTCTGACTCAAATCTAAATGCTGAATGTTGGTATTAAAGACAGCGCCCCACAGTTACTGCAGATTTATCCTCTTCATCTATTTGAAAAATATCTTCTGAATTTGACAAACAAGCTCTGGAACATTCACAGTCTCACTCAGTAATTACTCAGGCATTTAATAGTGCCGTCCCCCCCTCCCCCCCCGTCAACATACTTATATGTGTTTTTTATGTTTTATACTCACAATTACATTTTAAAACGTAAAATAATGTTAAATCTTCAGGGTGCTCCATTGGGTGGCGTTTAGCCTTTGAGATTTAATATTCCATCAGTCTGTTGGACCCAGGATCCAATCTGCCTGGGATTTTGAGGTCCAAGATCAGATTTTTCTCTGGTCCTTCTGTCCAAGATGTAATATGCTAATGAGCCTTCAGGATCAAAATTATAATTAACATTCATGAGTTCACTATCCAATGGTTTTCTGTGAGTCAATGGTAAATCTGTGAGTCTTTTAGGTCCAAGAATCAATAATTCTGTCAGTTTTGATCAACATTTAGTGTTTAGGGTGTTGGGCTAAAAGTTCCGGTCCACCAAAGTTAGTGATGTTCCCAACCCTCATTGATCCTGAGCTGCGGTGTCCTGCATTCTGATCCCAACCATCAAGTCTGGATAAAAAAACACAGTTTAACCTTGGTTTCTAAAAACACACCTCTTCCACAGACACTTGCTATAAAAAAATAAATTAAATAAAAATTAGCCAGATCGAGTAATGCGCAGGGATGATGGTACTAGAGTTTAGCTGTTTTTTTTCTAAACTACTGACTTGTGGTGTTCTCTCATTTGTAAGTCACTTTGGATAAAAGCGTCTGCTAAATGACTAAATGTAAATGCATTGCTGCATAGCAAACTTTTTTATCCATGATATAAAGTGTCTGCTCTGTGAAACCTCTCCTTCACCTTTCCCTTTAATCGGCCGCAGTGACGGTACAGAGCCCCTTTGATCCTACA
>JAOUQT010015163.1:0-12009 GCA_025769995.1 Xyliphius kryptos | reverse complement strand
TCACTTTTGCATTTGGTCAGTTCTCTCACCATAGAGGTAGCATGAGGCGGTGTCTACAACCCACACAAGTTGCTCATCAATACAAGCTGTGACAAAAAGGTTTGTCTGTGTCTGTCAGCACAATGTCCAGAGCATGGAGCAGATAACAGAAGACAGGCCAGTACACCAGAAGACCTGGGGCAGAGGGGCCGTAGGAAAGAACATCTGCTGTCCCATCAGGAGCATACCCAGGTGTTGTAGGGAAGTCATACAGGCACGTAAAGGCCACACACACATACTGAACCTCATTTTTAAGTTTGATCAACCTGTATTTTCCACTTTGATTCCACTTTGAGTATAATTCCAAATCCAGACCTCCATGGAATAATATATTATTTAAGCACATTCCATCATCTACTAAATAAAGTTTCCAACTGAAAAATTTTATTCATTGAGATAGAATATGTTATTTTAGTGTTCCCTTTATTTTATGAGCAGTGTACATATATATATATATATAACTCTAACTATCAAATCTTGTGAATTCAATACATATAAATAATGGATCACTGCAAAAAGTATGACTGAGCATAAAAAAGACAACATATCTCAAACTTTATTTGTATGGTTAAGGTAATGTCACACTAAATGGAAAATACAGTAGTAAAAAAAGAGCATACCAGATTTAGAAGTAGCTGAGTCAGTCATGTTTTTGACAGTTTTAATTAAAAGTCGTGGGCTGGAAGCTGTGGGGATTCGACACCGACGACGCTGATTCCGCTGATGCTGCTGTTTCAGAGCCTTGACAACAAAAGGAAGCAGTAAAAATTGTGATTTTAATTTTTTACCTTTTTAAATTTTTATTATTTTCTTTTGTAGTACTGTATAATATATTACAGTCAACTTCACATTGCAAATAGTTAAGCTACAATATATGCACAAATATATTGGTACTTATTTTTAATCACTGAATTCAAGTCTTTCATTCAGATACAGTGTCTAGCTGTAAAAAATATTTATAAAAAAATTCAAAATTAAGCACCTAGACAATTATTTAGGACATCTGTGTGTTCCAGTGCACAAAGCAAGGTCCATAAAGACATGGTATTTGAAATTATTTGAAAAGTGCACAAGTCCTTCAGTACAAGGTACTCACTCTGGCCTACAGGAAAATCTCTGGATCTACCTCCTCTTATCTGCAATCCATCTTTCCTAAATACATTCCAACTCATTCACTGTGCTCTACTGATGAATGTCGCCTCCTGAATGTCGCCTTGTGTCGCCAACTCACCAAGGCGCTAATTCTCACTCCATTTCATTCACCACTGCTAAATAGTGGTACGATCTTCCCAACAATGTCCATAAGCCTGAGTCACTACTCAAAACACACCTCTTCCAAAGACACTTGTTATTTTAAAAAAACAGCCAGATCAAGTAATGCTCAGGTTTGATGGTACTAGTGTAGCAGTTTTTCCTAAACTACTGACATGTGTTGTTTCACACTCTCATTTGTAAGTGGCTTTGGATAAAAGCATCTGCTAAAGGACTATCAACGTCAAGAATAAACCATACATCATCAATGCACACACAATGTTGTTCTGGATTAAGGTGCGAAACATTTCACAAACGCACCCCAAAATCTAAAGGGTCTTCCTAGAAGTGTGAAAGCTATTATGCCATCAAAGCTCCTGTAGAAGTAATTTCTAGGTTTCAGACCCTTTGCATATATGTATTTTGTTTAAAAGCTTTCAAATTAAAAACCATAATCTAGCTAACTATCATTTATTAAATGGCTATTTTCAGTAGCATTAAAATTGCTATTTTTTAACAGCATGAAGATCTGAAATCTTAAGCAATGTAACCTTAATCACACAAACTTGTTACAACAGTCCTCAATAAAACCACATACACAGTACCACAACAAATCAATAAAATGCTTTGCGCATCTTACATGTGAAGTTGAATTCAATAATTCACATTGGTGTTTTCATACTCTGGTCCCAGAGGCTAAATGCTCTGGATGTTTTAAAGTTCTTTCCTGCTTTTTACAAAACTGATCCAAAGAACAACCCATTACAGGGTCAGTGTTTGAATTACAAGACACTACACACCCCGTGTGCATTGGGGCAGTCATAGGCTTGTGGTTAAGAAACCAACCTTGAGATTTAAACTTCAGAATCAGAATACGTTATTGATCCCCAAGGAGAAATTTTTCCCCGGTTTGATTCCCAGTCCCAACACATACTATGGCTGAAGTGCCCATGAGCAAGTGCTAATTCCACGTGTGTGAATATGTGTGTGTTTCACTGCACAGATGGGTTAAATGAGAAGGGCAAATTCCATCTTCTGCAAGCACAGTAGGCAAAATAGATTACTTTATAACAAGACTAGATCAGAGAAACACAACTTTGTGTTCCTAATCAGATTCAAGTTATATTAAACATTTAAAACAGTAAAGCATGATGAAATGTTAAAACATTCCTGTTAATGAATATATGTGTATTAGGGTTAATTATTTGTAATATACAGTCATTTAGAATATTGATTAGTGTGCCACATGTACCGACTGCCTTGGACAAATAATAAAAGCTAATTTGCAAACACACCTTTCTCTGAAGTGTAGCACAGCAATTGAAAGACTTAGAAAAGACTCTGACATAACAGTATAGAAACAAGAAGGTGTATTTAATTAAGTAACTAATACTCAAGGATACACAGAGTATTTTTGGTCTGGTTCTTAAAGGATCACCTGAAAATGTTGCTTGGTGCTTTTTGCGGCAATATGTCATGAATACACCTTTCTAACTTTCAGTTTCAGTCTAGCATTTATTTCAAACAATCACTTAATGAAGCTTGTGTCTTGAAAATGCTGATGAATCGACAGAAAATAAAAAAAAAAAAAACTGTAAAAAAATAAAATAAGCTACTTATAAAATAAGCTCACTGGAGCCCCACTATATATGTTACCACAACCCAAAAATGCCACACACAACGGTGCACAAACACGCTTCACATTGTAATTCACGGTGCGCATCATTAATTTTGACCACACGTGCACCTGCACACCACTTATGTGAATCCTTGCAAATAAGTGTATTTCGCAATATATTGCATGTCCTTTTAAGGTAAATAATAATAAAAATATGAAGCCTGTCATTGTTCCATAAATTTATATATGAAAACATTCAACCATTCATAACATTACCATGCACAAAATTCACCTGTTTTAGTGCCTTCTTGCTATGTTTCTGAGATGATGAGATGAGCTTGCTGCTAGAGATTGAGGGAGAGGAACAGCGAGACTGTGGAGAGGATGGCTGGGACTGTAGTTTTGCTGGCCCTAAAACATTAACAAGATTCAATTTAAAGGGTTCAATTTAAATGTACATACAAACACACTGTCCACAATATCCTAGTAATTTAGGGTAAATTACCGTCAGAATTGTTTGAATGCACATGTAGCTATTTCTAAACGCTGGTTATAACTAATTCATGAAAGTGATAAGATGCCATAAGTTATATTTTTCTATTAGAATTTTGGCACTGTTTAAGAGAAAGCTGACTTACAATTAATTTGTTTTTAAAATAAACCTTACCTCAAAAAGATGAATGAATGTGTACTTTCTATAAAAAAAAATACACCAAGCACTAATTCCACCTACTACTCTTAACATCTGTTCCAAAGTGCAAAACTACAATTAAAGCAGACTGTGGAAATATACCATACAAGCAAAAGAGAAATTCTCAATAAAAACAAAACAACAAATATATATGGACGAGGAACATAAATGTCATACTTCTGCTCTGATTATTATTTCCTTTCTGTGTAGGACCTGGCTAAAGTTTGCATAGGCAGAAGTTTTAAAAGGTATTAACACTAAAACCTTGTAAATTTTTACTTACTGTAATTTGTTGGGATAGTCTCCAGTTTGATACACTGCATTATTGTGTTTGTGTTTGCAATTGCTTTTAAACGCGGATTAAATCGTTCCGTTTGCTCAGCAGCTTTATACTATTCTCGAGTACATGAAGATGAGGAAGTGGTCTCTCTTTGCCTAAAAACATTTCCTGTTTGAAGGCTGTATTGATCTCAGTAAATAATGTGAATATGGACTAATTTCAGCTATAAATTGTATATAATGGTTAAAGCACTCTAGTCAAATTTAATGTATTATTTGTTTTTAAAATAAATATAACATCCTATTAATAAAATGTACTACATTTTAATACACCGTTATTAAATATGTACTGAATTTAATTTCTAAAAAATATAAACAAAAAATGTATGTATTAATTATTTGCAGTAAGTTAGATTTAGACAAAAATACCGAATCAGTGTAACTACTTTGTGCTAAATGTTCTAAAGCAGTCATCACAAAGTTAAAAAAAGAACATTTCACATTGCTTAATTTATTACCATCTGCTACACATACTATTGTGAAATAATTCAGGGAACATTATGGATATGTGAACTTTGAGCCTGTAAACAGTTAGACAAACTGTCAAACTACTGAAAAACAATAACATGGGCTCGAGAGTAGTCAGGAAATAAACTTTCACATAATGTACTAAAGAATGAAACTCAAGGAGAAAACAGTTGTTGAAAAGTTTCTTCTTAACACTACCTCTAAAGCAGAGGAAGCCACATTACAGAATAAACATTCTATGCCATTGCACCTAAGACGCACAAAACTGCATGACTAGTACCCTAAAGTTAACAAAGGCAAATTAAAAAAGCAGGCATTTTGAAATCCTAGAGTGTTGTATATGTGTACAACAAAATGTATACGGTATAGAATCTATCATAAATGCACTTGTTTTCTGGTGTTTAAGTATACTTAAGGAGGATGGAATATATTAATAAAATACATTTATAATCTCTCTGATGTCCAAAAATACACACACACACATATATTTTCATTATATACAGGTTCTGGTCATATCATGAAAATAAAGGTTAATTTATTTCAGTAATTTAATTCAAAAGGATAAACTTGTATATTATAATCACAATATTACACACAGCCTAATATGTTTAAAATGTTTATTCCTTTTCATTTTGATGATTATAACTCATAACTGTGTGTGTGTGTGTGTGTTTGTGTGTGTGTGTGTGTGTGTGTGTGTGTGTGTGTGTGTGTGTGGGTTTGGGTGTGTGTGGGTGTACAGTGTATTACAAAAGTGAGTACACCCCTCACATTTCTGTAGATATTTAAGTATATCTTTTCATGGGACAACAGAGACATTTGACACAATGAAAAGTAGTGTCTGTGCAGCTTATATAACAGTGTAACTGTATTCTTTCCTTAAAATAACTCAATATAAAGCCAATAATGTCTAAACCACCCACAACAACAGTGAATTCACCCTTAAGAGATTACACCCTTAAATATCCAAATTGAGTACTGCTTGTCATATTCCCTCCAAACTGTCATGTAACTTGTTAGTGTTACTAGGTCTCAGTGGTTGGGGTTAAGGAATCAACCTTGTGACTCAAAGGTCCCCAGTTTGATTCCTGGTACCACCAAGAACTATGGCTAAAGTGCTGTTGGATAAAGCACCTAATACCAATTGCTCGTGCATGTGTGCTTACTTCACTAGTTTGTGTATATGTGTGTATTTCATTAAGCGGATGGTTAAATGTGAAGGACAAATTTCTCTGTTTGTAAGCACAGTAGGCAAAATAGATCACTTCATCAAATCATATTTTGCAATGTACATTGTGCTTATGAAGGACTACGTGCTTGCAATTTTGTAGTGGTTTTTAGCAAATATACTTTCTTGCTTCACTGGTAACACCAATCACAAAAACCTATCTGGCCTGTATTTATTGCCTTGTGGTTTAGACACCCAGCTTAAATGACAATGATGTTTGTTAATTGTCAGTAAGTTAACACCTCCTCCACAGGAAATATATTTAAATGTAATGTGTTTTTAAAAATCTTAATTTCATTAAAATGTCAGTGGAAAATTAAAAGTGTAGCCTGTAATACAGTTCCAAAAAATAAATTATTTGTAGAAACACATCACATTTAAATGTATTCCCTGTGGCGGGACTTGTTCTAGTACTCAATTATCTTCATAAAGACTAAAGTCATGTCCCTACGCTCATCTGACTTTTTTGGACAAACTAGAGTCCGGACTGTAAACAGAACTTTCAGCACGACAGATGTTTCTTATTGCATTATAGCTATACATTTATTTCTAATAAGAATAGAAATATGGGCATAAACTGTATGTCAGTTTATCCGAAGGTAAGATTTATTACTGCAGATTTACTAATTCCCATAAGCAGCGTTTCATTAAACTTTTTACAGAAAAACATATATATTGGTCGTGGTGTTGCTTTTTAGACAAACTTGTATGAACATGTTGGAGCTTATATTCATTTAGATCAATCCAATTTGATGACAATAAGTAGGAATCATTATCAGTGAATACCTCTTCTTCTCCATCTTCCTCTACTGCTTGCTTTATTGGTGCCACTGTTCCGATTTTCAGAATTTCGAGCATCCGACAAGTTATCACTGCTGTCTTCAGAACTCTCTTCTGATAGCTCTTTCACCACCTCCGCAATGTCCTTCTGCTCAGTGTGTACAGCAAAGAAGCATAGTTGTCAGCTTTCTCTTTATGAGTCACTGTGTTGATCTTCAGTTTTCATACAGACAGTAAATTACTGGGACATTTTTATTTGACTTATAGCCTAAACACTCATCACTGACAATCATCCATGGCAAACATTTTTGCGACAACAATGGCTTTGTTTTTTATCACACAGTCTTGTCACCAGTTATCTTATTAATGTGTGGCACATTCACAAGTACAAGTGATTAAAACAGCACTGTTGGAACAATCCTTGGCGGGATAAGATGTAAAAATATTTTGACATATAAGCTACACGGTGTTCTAAGACATCTATCTGTTAAATACTGTGAAATAACATTCTCCTCCGAGCTTTTCTAGCTCTAGAACTTTTGGTTTTCTCGTGATGCATACTAACCTTTAGTGTATAGACACCCATTCGGCCTGGGACTTTATAGAAAATACCCTCCTCACCCCGGGAGTTTGTGTGGAGCATGGCATTTAGGCAGGCTAGAGGGGACGTCCCACTGCATGATACAGAGCAAATGAAAGATTATAAGACTGTGGAAATGTATATTTTACTGCTGGTAAACAATGCACAACCACCAAAAGGAAAGAAACTAGGTATAATTTGAAAGTACACAGTCAGATTCATTTTAATCACACACAACAGTACAGTTTAGTTTTCACTTCAAGATGTTATTCTCAGCCTAACAATTTAGATGGATATTATTATTGTTTTGCAGGTAACGATCTCCAGCTGAAACAGCAAAGCCTGTTGACATTTCATAGCTAAAAAGTAAAAGGCCATGGTCAATGGTGTTACAGTGCTTCAGATTTGCAGCGATAATGGTTTCAACTACCACTAATCAACATTTGAGTTATGTGCTATTTAACCCCAAGGTCGGCCCGCAAGCATGACACATCTGGCCCGTATTTTGAGACTAATACATTTTTATGCGTTTGGGCCTAGTATCCATATAAAAAAAACTGATGCGGATAAAAAAAAGTACAAATGCAACTTACCCCCAAAATGAACCCAACGCGTTCCCAAATCTCCCCAAACAAATTGACATAAACACAACACAATTCCATGAACAAATAAAAACAGTATTAACTCTTTTCCCATGATGCACTGCCGGTGAGTGAGCCCAGCTCACACCACACCCACTGTAATCAATAATCTAAAGTAATAAGATAATTTCTGATTACTTTAAAATGCTATACATAACGGACGAAGATGAAAGTTCATGTTTGGGGCTGTCACAATCCTGTAGCCTGTGCTGCATTATAAAACAGAATAAAAAAAATCTGAAGCTGAAGAAGGTAAAGATTTAAATTAGAAAAACACAGGGGAATTAAATACTCACAAGAAAAAAAAAAACTGACTTAAATTTGATAAACAAACAAAATGGGCAGGTTTCAAAGGCAAAATAGGAAGACACGCAAAGGGAAAACACGTGATAATAAAGAAAAGACAAATTAACAAGGACTAATAAATCAATTAACAAAGACCAAAGAACAAATTATCAAAACACAACAAACGCAGACTGGACGAGGATAAAAATTAAAACAAAAGTCCACATAAAAGCTCCTGACATGGGGATTGGTGGGGATTGATTAAAATCCTGAAAACTGTAAAACTCTATCAATCCATCCATCCATTATCGTCCACTTAATTCTCTACTATGGCCTCTATTGTGGGGGTGGGGTTTACGATGTCCATCCAGGGGAGAACCTTTTGGGCGCTGGGCAGATACAGCCAGGACAGGCCAGCAACCTGTCCTGAGCACACACTCATTGACACACACAGGCTATATAGGGACAATAAACTGCCTTAAATAAAAAAAAAATGTTAACTGTGGGAGGAAACCAGAGAACCAGGAAAAAAACAGATCAGGATTTGAACCTGGATCTCCAGTGCGAAGATGCAAACGTGCTAACGACGTGCCTCCGTAGTTTAAATCATGTTCGGAATTAGCAAGTGACAGAGTATAACATATTTCAAACGTGTTTATTTGGGTGTTTTAAAAGACTTATGTGTGATTGTTACATAATTATGTAAAGAAGTATTAAAAAATTAAAAGGCTTTACAAATGTTGAAGCACCACATAATAAACGCTCAAAGATAAAGGTTTGAAGGACAAGAAAAAAGAAATACTAACTGAATAATTTTGCCCACAAAGTTCACACTGTTCAATCATTACTGTTATATCTTTTACACTGCAAAATAAATTATAAAGATTTGGTACCTAATCTTAGCTTGATGATACAGAAGTCCAAAAAGCACAAACTTAAAAGAGTAAATTGAACCAGAAAGAACAACATGACAGAAAGTGGACTGAATGTGAGTTTGTCTATCGCTGGGCACAGACAAACTCACACACAGGGGCACTTTGGATCAGCCAATTTACCTTGAATCCATGTTTTTGGACTGTGGGATCAAACCGAAGAACCAAGAGGAAAACCACGCAGACACGGGGCGAACATGGAAACTTCACCCAGATAGGGATTCAAACAGGGAATCCCCAGCGGTGAGAGGCGAACGTGTTAACCGCTAAGCCACCGTGCTGCTCATACAATACATTATTTTTTCAATGTTTTTTATGAATCAAACCTTAAGCTTGCTAAGACAGAAATCTTCTGCTGTACCACTGATGAGCAACGTTGTCTTTAATTTTTTTCTAATTACACATTTAAATGTTTCTAAAGCATTAGGAAACCTCATTTATAGCTTGTAATTACTAGCCACTAAATCATGACATCTGTGAACTAAAGCCATGTGTACCATGAAGTAAGTACACTGATGTAAACCTAATTTCCCAAAAGAATGAAGTAAACCCTAAAAGCTTTTAATGTGGGTGTTTTATGGCATTTTATTCAATATTTGCGAATTCTCCTTTGTCTGTTTTAGTAATTCCAATTTTTATTCAGAGGAAATTCAGGCTGTTCTGTACTGTTAAAAAACCAGTGGGAAAACATAAAATGTTTGCCTCTACCTGCTGTATTAAAAAATCATTACTGTAAAAGCAACAGTCAGTGAGTCTGCCTTTGCTGGATATCTGATGCCCTTTGCATGCTGTGTCTATCAGGTTTAGGTTGATAGCATGTAAAGGCATATATTTAAGTTAGTTTAGAAAGTGAGGAAAAGAGAATACTCCTTAAGACCAATATCTTACCTTCTGGGTGACAAAAGGAACAATGAAAAAGAAAGAAATGTAACAGTTAAAAGTGTGTGTGTATTCAATAAATTTGCCCTGAAAAATGTGAGATCTCAAAAGCAATTATAAACGAAAGAACACTTGCTTACCTTATCTCTTTGAGTCGCTCTCGCTGAATCACTTGAAGGATCTCCTTATGACTCATTGGTGTGTTAGGATACTTTTCAAGGACCTGTTATTACCACATATCATTAGTTGTGATCACACCACAATGCATAATTAAACATACATACAAGAGACATAGATACAATCTGTTTTAATAAAGTATAAATATTGTTATGTATATCATTTGATGTGCAGTTGTTTAACAGAGTCTAATACATCTTAACACAGGATATCTGCAGTGACATACAAAGTTCCGATAAATTAATGAAATCACGCTAGACTTTGGATGTGGAAACAATAGAAAAACTCAACGCAACTTCTGTGGGTTGTAAACACCGCCTCATGCTACCTCTATGGTGAGAGAACTGACCAAATGCAAAAGTGACAAAAGGATGACAACAGAGAAAAGGTCTGTGGTCACCACCTTCAGAACCACTGCTTTATAGGGGTTGTCTTGCTAAGTGCCTCTCATTTCTACCTGTTTTTTGTTCCACTTGCACAACAGCAAGTAAAATTAATTGTGTTGTTTAAGTGTTCCCTTTATTTTTTTGAGCTGTGTACTTATGTGCAGCAGTATTTACAAATAAATAATTTAAAAAATCATACATTGTGATTTCCGGCTTTTTTATTTTTTAGATTATGTCTCTCACAGTGGACATGCACCTAAGATATAAAAAATTCATACCTCTCTATGATTTCTATGAAGTGGGAGAACATGTAAAGTCGCAGGGTTAGCATTATTGGAATGTAAACATATACGGAGAATCAAAAGACTGTTTCTCTCTCTCGATAGGCAAAAAGAGAGGGGCTGCTGCCACAGGTCACACCGCCAACTTGTAGTAAGAAAAGAGTAAGGTTTGAGACGATTTAAAAATCTGAAATGAGTATGTGGAATGAATATACTGTGAGTTGTGGCTACAGCGTCCACGTACTTGCTTTCTTATTGGAATATATCAATAGGTTTTTCCAAGGACACGATAAGCACTGACCAAGCCAAGTTTCAGCTTTGTAGCTACTCGCCATGCGCCAATCCGTCTGCGGTCTTGCATTTGATGGCTATAGTAGTATAGTTTGATTTTTAATAATTTTTTGTGAATCTTTAATGAAGGAGGAAGCTGCTCTATGATCTTGTTGATGAATAAACAGCTTTTTTATTTCTTCCTCTCTTGGTGTGCTGCTCACTTCATCCTCTTCCTATTGCTTTAACCCCCTGAACTGTGTGACTTCTTCTTTATCCTGTCACACACAGGAAGCTGTTTCATGATGACATCCTGTTCACTGGTGCGATTCTGTGATGTTAATGTGAGGCCTTGCTTTGGGTTTGGCTTCTGGAACGGCTTCTGTATGTGCTCGCTAACTTTGTGCAACTGTGCACAAAATGCTGACGTGTGTGCGTTCATGTCGTCATGTCTCACCTGGGTGTATCTTTGCTATAAATTGACTGCAGTGTGCACGTCAGTGGGAGCGCGGCATCATGCGGCTGCTTTATGTGTAGCTCAGTGTTTCTGCCTCTCAATGCAGAGCTTGTGTGAGGTCACGGTGAATGGAGACTTTAGACTTTTAGGTGTAGCTGCCTACCAATGAGCAGCCACGGCTGGGTGCACCTCTGTGGAACAGCCAAAGCACCTTTGTTGCGGCCGTCCAGGGGTCCCAAGCTCCACAAAGACCTGAGGATTCTACAGTTTTAGCCCTAAATTGTTGCATTTTAATCAGTAGTTGATCTATCTCGTCGTTCGCCGACAATAAGTTGTGTAAGCATGACCCTATGTGAGCAAAAGTATTGAGACTTTTTTATATATACATTATTTTATATTCAGTCAGTTAGCAGACTGATTTAATCCAAAGCGACTTACAGGAATTTATCAGTAGGTTTTCCAAGGACACGATAAGGAATGACTGAGTCAAGTTTCAGTTTTATAGGTACTCGCCAAGACACCAATCCATCCGAGGTGTTCAATAGCGATAACAAATGAATTAGGGGTGTAACTGTGCATAAAAGTTACTGTTTTGGTAACACCATGGTATGGACCTCATGGTTCATGGGCGATAAAGTAAAGTGATAAAGTGATTCATTTTGCCTACTGTGCTTACACACAGAGGAATTTGTCCTCCACATTTAACC
>JAOUQT010015153.1:0-12010 GCA_025769995.1 Xyliphius kryptos | reverse complement strand
AACTTTCTGCAGAGTAAATCACTACAGACCTCCAAACTAAATGTGGCCTTCAGATTAGCTCAAAAATAATGCACAGAGAGCTTCATGGAATGGGTTTCCATGGTCGAGCAGCTAAATATGTGAGTCAACGCAGGTGAATGAATATTTTTGGCAATATTGTGCATCTTTTTATTTTTATTAATTAGATCAATGTAAATGGATGGATAAATAAATGGAAACTCACTTTTTTTCTAGAGACCAGAGTTTATAAACTGAAACAATATACAAAACTCCTCCAGTGAACTGAAATAGACATCCAGCCCATCCGACAAACAATGGAGTGCCCAGATCAAACCTGAAGTTAGACAAGAAAGTCAAATGCATAACGTTTTCTAACATATTTATTTAAAAATGAATCATAATTTATAGGAAGAAAAATGTTTGGAGGACCATTATAATTATTATTCGATAATGCAGGTACATGATCCTAAAATGGTCCAGGTGCCTATAGAATGCTTACTTTAAATCAAAATTAGGATTGAAAAATTCTGCTGTAATGTGTCGCGCATAGACTGCATACCCTGCTGCCGCAGACAGACCTTAACAATAGCAAATGGTAAGAAAGTGGTTAATTTCAGTAGTGAAGGACATTCTTGGTCAAAAGTATAATAATTCTGTGTTTATATATATATATATATATCTTAATACCACTGGTAATGTGACAGAAGCTTCCAATGAAGATTAGTATGGTCTTCTCCTTTTGATTTCCCCCTATGTAAGTGCATTCCATCCCTGCTAGGCTCAAAATGAACCCCAGCATGCCAACAGATACTGCACCTATTAGAAGTGCCCTCACAATCTGCACATAATCTGGACATACATAACATGTGTCTTCAGATATCTCTCTTCATATAGCAATTATTTGGCAATATTTCAATTAAAGCCTGTACTTACTTTCCACGGACCAGAGCATAGGGAAGTCATAGCAGTTAGAGACAGCATTAGAGGCAGTGGAGCAGGTTCGCCACAGGCTGGACCAATACCAAGTTATGTAGACAACAGAGCTTCCACCCTGGCCACCAATAGCTGAAACTTTCCAGCCCTCCATGGCCAAAGAGCAAGCAATAAAAATCCAGCCTGTTACAGTCAGAAGAAATCCCCAAATCTGCAAACCTCGGACTTCCATATTTAGTTCACTACTCTGCTGTCAGATATCAATTTCAGAACATTGTCTCTACTTCCAGGACATTTTAGCAATCCTTTTCTTATCTGATCTTTTAGTTCCTGAATTTTGAAATAGTCTGGTTTGTTTTAGCATATTACTGAAATTTTAGTTTTCATTAGTATCATGTTCACTCTGTCACAATTGATCCAAAATCCCTTTTTGGCTTTTCTGCAAACTAACACTTAAGAACTGTCTCAGGAGACAACATGTCCTTTTGGATATCGGTGTGAGTGAGCATGACTACAAATTCTTAGAGCTGGACTGATAAGGAAGGGACAGAACTGATAAAGTGCTTCCCTAGACATTCAGCTCAAATTTCTGCTTCACTAGCACTTTGTACTTGTTTGTGCAGAAAAATAAAAGAAATCCTACCTGAGTAGAAAATTAAACAACGATTAGGACACATCTAACGTATTTTAACTATTTTCAATTGATAAAAGTAATTTTAAAGACTGTACTACAGCATCCTTTAGGTTTTAGCATCATACTTTAGCATAATAATGATACTAATACATTTAACGTACATTTAACGTACACAGCTCAGTGATAAATGTACTTGGAAACTGGAAATGGTCTGGGAACAATCGACTCCATCCTCCTTCACTAACTACGGCCACAAAAAGCAAGAAAAAAGGAAGAAAGTAAAAAAGAAAATAATAAAAGAAAAATATCCGAGTGAAGAGCAGCAGCCAAATGCACCAGTGTTCCCTCACTGGAACAGACCGCCTATGTTGAGAGTTGTGTTGGATGTGTGTTGGACATGTTGGATTGACTGAGTTAGAAATATGTACAGTATGCAAACTCAATACTGTATACAGTATTTGGTGCATGATAAAGCGCAAAATATGACAAAGGAGACCCCGGACTGTTGAGGATCTAAAGTTGTACATCAAGCAGTAACCATGACCCTGTTCTAACTTTTTTGGAATGAGTTTTAGGAATAAAAATCAAAATGAGTGAATATTTGTAAAATAGCAGTAAAGTTTATCAGTTTGAACATTAAATATCTTGCCTTTGTAGAGTATTACATTGAATATGGGTTGAAAAGTGGAAGTGCCATTATCTATGTAATTGTGTTAAGTTTACCGTAAATTAGTTCCCCAGCTACAAATAGGATGAAGTACAGTAATTTCAACACAGTTGCCATAGTTGGTTGTTGAAAACATTGTTGGCTTTTCTGCCAAATGTTGATCCAATATAAATGAAAATAGTGGCTTAATTTACCTCAGTCCCCTGTGGGTACCACCTCTCACCAAAGCAGACTGTTGCCAAAAAGTGAGATGATGTCAATTACCCGCAAATTGACGATGAAACATTTTATAAGTGGTCATAAACTTGTAAAGAACTCATGAAAGAATAGAGTTAAAACCAAGCACACCATTGTTTTTCTTGTGAAATTCTCAATAATTTTGATGTTTCACATGACCCTCTTGCCATTGGAAAAACTAAACTTGGATCCAAAACTGGCCAACTTCAAAATGGCCGCCATGGTCACCACCCATCTTAAAAAGTTTTCCCCCTTCCATATACTAATGTGCCACAAACAGGAAGGCAATATCACGAAACATTCCCATTTTATTTAGGTGTATCGATATAAATGGCTAACCCTGTAGATATAACCTTGTATGTAGATATAGCCTAGTGTATAGTTATAGCCTTGTGTATAGATATAGCCTTGTGTATAGATACAAACCTGATTCCAAAATAGTTGGGCCAAAGAACAAATTGTAAATAAAAATGAAATGCAATGATGTAGAAGTTTCAAAAATATTTTATTCAGAATGGAACATAGATGACATATTAAATGTTTAATATGAGAAAATATATCATTTAAAGAGAAACATTAGGTGATTTTAAATGTTGTGACAAAAACACATCTAAAAAGTTGGGACAAGTTTACCACTGAGAGACATCCCTTTTTTTCTTTACAACAGTCTGGAAAATGTCTGGGGACTGAGGAGACAAGTTGCTCAGGTTGAGGGATAGGCATGTTAACCCATTCTTGTCTAATTCTTGTCGTATCTTCTATTTTATGATGCACCAAATATTTTCTATGGTTGAAAATTTAGTACTTGGACTTCTTCTACTCAGCCTTGATGCTGTAATTGATGCAGCATATGGTTTGGCATTGTCAGTTTTGAAAATGCAAGGTCTTCCCTGAAAAAGACGTCATCTAGATGTTGCTATAGAACCTGGATATACCTTTCAGCATTGAAGGTGTCCTTCCAGATGTTTAACCATGCACTAATGCAACCTCATACCATCAGAGATGCAGACTTCTCAACTGAGTGCTGATAACAACTTTGGTCCAAATGAGACGGCGTCCCTGATTTTTATAAATAACTTAAAATTTTGATTTGTCTGACCACACAACGGTTTTCCACTTTGTCACAGTCCATTTTAAATGAGCCTTGCCCCAGAGAAGACGTCTGTGCTTCAGGATCTTGTTTAGATACGACTTTTTTTTTTTTTACTCCAGAGAGTTTTATATTCCTGAGGCCATTTTGTGATTTCCAATACACAAGCATGCCTGTATGTGATGCAGGGCCCAAAGATCACGATCACCCAGTATGGCATTCTGTCCTTGACCCTTATGCACAGATATTCCTCCAGATTCTTTGAATCTTTTAATGATATTCTGCACTTTGGATGATGATATGTTCAAACTCTTTGCGATTTTACACTGTCTAACTCCTTCTGATATCGCTCTACTATTTGTCGGTGCAGAATTAGGGGGACTGGTGTGCCACTCCAAGATGCTATTTTATACCCAGTCATGTTAATGACCTATTGCCAATTGTTCCTCCAGCTGTTCCTTTTTTGTACCTTTTTTGTAACTTTTCCAGTCTCTTATTGCCCCATCCCAACTTTTTTGAGATGTGTTGCTGCCACGAAATTTCAAATGTGGCATAAAATTTCAAAATGTCTCACTTTGGACATTTAATTTTCTGTCTATGTTCTATTGTGATTGCAATATCAGTTTTTGAGATTTGTAAATTCCATTCCATTGCATTCCATTTTTATTTACAGTTTGTATTTTGTCCCTTTTTTTGGAATTGGTTTTGTATAGCCTTGTGTATAGATGTAGCCTTGTGTATATATATAGATATAGCATTGGGTGTAGATGTAGCCCATTAGCAGATTAAACCAATCAAACCCACTAATTGAGCATATGTCGATGAAAAGGTTAAAATGATTTAAAAAAGTTAAAAACAAAAAAAACAATGCATGACATTAAAAATGCATCAGAAACACGACCACGATGAAAGAGCTAGAAAATAAGAAACTAGAGCAAGGCTAGAGCTTAGTTTAATAATACCCACTTGGAAAATACGTTAACAAAATGTACCTTTTAGGGTAAAAATGCTGGGGTGACACCCTCAAATTGACATGTTTTGTTCCTTAAGGTAGGGAAAGTATAAATACACAATTTAACATTAAGGACTATGGACACTAAGGACACTATTGTACTTGTAAGGGTACATTTATATTTTCTGTACTTTGAGGACACACATGGACCTGAACAGTACTTTTTTCAGACAGTGTAAACTTAGAAAAATTTGCTCCACGTAAATGAACAGAAAAGAAGTGAAATGCAAGACTATATAACAGGAAACACCTTGTAATAATAGTCTCAGGTGAACTAAAGAAGTCATTAATACAACGTTGAAGCTGGGTTCGGAGCTGGTGTCTGCGTCCATGTTATATTGGCCACTGTTTTCTGCTTCTGTGTTGTGGCAGCGCTAAATGGTTACTGTGGCACAACTGGAGTTCCTGAAAATAACCATCAAAATATAACTAAACACTAACAATCCGCCTCATTGATAAACTCAGGTTTGCAAAGGAATCCCATGCTGCTCAGGTACACAGTAGAAATCGTTGAGTAACAGGTCAATGTCTAGGGTTTCAATTGATCACAAGGTGGAGACAGATGTTAGGTCCTGAAGTGGAGGGCGACTAGGCTAATCTTATTTCCAGAGGCAACAGGAACCAACATCATACATGTCTGTCATCAATTCACTTAGTTATCAGGTGTCATTTCAGTGAAGGACACATCTATTAAAGACAGAACACTCATTTTATCATCAAAATACTGGCTCTTATTATAATCTCCAAGTCCCCCACCTTCTGAGACCTCCACCCCCTTCAAAAAAAATACAAAGACATCTTCAATGCGGTGTGGAATTCACAGGTGTGGAAATCTAGATAGTTAGATCATACTTATATAGTAGATAAGCCTTAAAAATTTTATTCTGAAGAGCAAAATACTTAAGAACTATAGATCTTATGCATTCTATAACTTTGAATATAGACATTTGTACTGTATCAGTGTGAGTTTAGTCCAGGACATTTTAGGTATAAATTACACATAGGCATTCCGTCCAAACTTCCCAACAGAGTAGCCTTGATGGACTGCATCTTTCTCTGAACTTACAGGACTGTTGTTTTTCTTGCTTTGAGTTGTCATGAAAGCCGTAACTCCAGTGTAGGTGCATTCTCTGTACATGTGGAGATTTTTAAAATAACGATTTAAAAATAACATCAAAAAAGAATTCGTCATATTTAAAGAACACTATTTACATGTATGTGGTAAATAGTCTCATACCTCATGCTGAAGCCTTCTGTCATCGAGCAGCAAAAGATACTGCCACCCAAACAGCAAAGAACAGATCCGGCCCATCCAATAAACAGTGCTGCCCCAAGCTCGAACCTGGTCAGAATAATAAGGATTAGCTCAATATAATCTGATGATATTTATGATCATTTATGCTTGGAATTAAAAGATAAAGAGATACTTACTTTTGTGCCACAAATAAAGGGTCAAAAAACTCAGAGGTTATTCTGTGAGCATACAGTGAACATGTTGCCAATGAACAAACACCTGTTGAGGAAAGAAAAAAAACTGATGGTAATATTAATAAAGTAGAGATACTTGCAAACTTATTTAATTAGGTATTATTGATTATCTTTTATTCATTCACACATTTTAATGCACTAGTTTTCATACACATAGTAACAGACCATTGTACCAACAGTGTATGTATGAATAGGGAGAAGCAATATAAATTTACCCTCATACGCATGATACAATAGTCGTCCTGAAGTTCCGTTTGTGCAGTTATTTTCCCCACTCATTCTTTTTATTATCTTAGTGTGTATAGGGACAGCTCGTGACAGGATAAAAAAAGGATATAAACACTCCTAAACCTTGTGGACAGCCTTCCTAAAAGAGATGAAGCTGTTCTAGCTGCAAATGGTGGACCGACGTCATATTGTACCCTATGGATTAACTCATATGTGTGTGTGAGTGTATATGTGCATCATCATCCACTGACTCCGCTCTGTCAGTTTACGTGGCCTATCACTTGCTGTCATTCCCAATCACTTACATTTTCTTATAATTCAGCTGACAGTTGACTGTGGAATATTTAGGAGCCAGGAAATTTTATAAATTTATAAAATTAGAATATCAAAAAAAAGGAGATTTTTTATATTTATTCCCATAGTTCCAACTATTTTGTGTACTATAACTATACACATTTGTTACACACATACGGATATATTTCAGGTGTTTATTTCTTTTGATTTGATGATTTATATCTGACAATTAATAAAAAAAACTAATTCAGTATCTCAGAAAATGAGAATATTACTTTAGACCAATACTTTAGACTTTTATTGATTTTTAGAAATGCTGGCAAACTGAAAAATCTGAACATGAAATGTAACATCATATACAGTACTCAATACTTAGTTTGGAGCTAGTACTGTCTGGGGCACTGCTCATGTGTTATGAGAGCGAAGGAGGCTCTGATAGTGGCTTTCAGCTGTTCTGCATTGTTGAGTCTGGTGTATCGCATCTTCACTGTATTTTCTATAGTGTTAAGGTCAGGTAAGTTTGCTGGACAATTAAGAACAGGGATACCATGGTCCTTAAACCAGGTACTTGTAGCTTTGCCACTGTGTGCAGGTACCACATCCTGTTGGAAAATAAAATCAGCATCTTCCAAAGGTTAGTCAGCTGCAGGAAGCATGAGGTGTGCTAAAACTTCCTGGTATACGGCTGTGTTGACCTTGAACACCAGAAAACACAGTGGACCAACACCAGCAGATGACACTGCTCCCAAAACCATCACTGACTGTGGATACACCTCAAGTGACATGGATTCTGTGCCTCACCTCTCTTCCTCCAGACTCGGGGACCTTGATTTTTACATTTGGACCACTCAGTAACAGTCCAGTCCCTTTTGTCTTTAGACGTTTCTGATGCTGTCGTTTATTCAAGAGTGGCAAGACAAGCGAAACCCATGTCTTACATATGTCTGTGCACAGTGGTTCTTGAAGCACTGACTCCAGCAGCAGTCCAGTCTTTGTGAAACTTTTCCACATTTTTGAATGGGTTTTGTTTCACAGTCCTCTCCAGTGTGCTGTTATTCCTATTGCTTGTACACTTTTTTTCTACTACATCTTTTCCTTCTCTTCGCCTCTGTAATAATGTTCATGGACACAAGCTCTGTGAACAGTCAGTCTCTTCAGCAATGACCTTTTGTGACTTGCCATGCTTGTGCAATGTGTCAGTGGTCGTCTTTTGGATAACTGTCAAGTCAGCAGTTTTCCCTATGTTTGGGAAGACTACAGAACTAGATTGCGGGACCATTTAATGTCCGTTGCAGGTGTTTTGAGTTAATTAGCTGATTAGAGTGTGGCACAAGTCCAATATAGAATTTTCTGAGATACTGAATTTGGGTTTTTTATTAGTTATCAGTTATAAATCATCAAATTAAAAGAAATAAACACTTGACCATATCAGTCTGTGTGCAACAAATGTGTATAATATACAAGTTTCACTATTTTAATGGAATTATGGAAATAAATCAACATTTTCATGATAATTTTATGACCAGCACCCTTTAAGTCTTTGTTCATTTGACTATATATTGGGGCTTTGTGCACATTACAACTATAATAGTTCATGTCATATTCTGTCATAACTTGGTAATGGTTGGCTGCACAGATGTGCTCCATGGGATGGGGATAACTTAAATGAGATTCCGAATCTCTTGTCAACTCTTGCAGCCTGAGGAAATCAAACCCTTGTTTACTAGCGATCCTGGCTTTTTCCAGCAGCGCACTCTACCAACTGAGCAATTCAGGCTGCAAACCATAATATAATATAATATAATTATACAAAGGAATTAATATGAAAGATTACAAATTACATGAACTAAAATAAAAAACAGACAGAATACCACTAAGATGCAGGTTATAGATGGACAGTTAATAGCTGTAAAACTAATTTTTTCAAGCTTGTTTCTTCACCTGCAATACAAGTAATATCACACAACCATGTTCTCTATGGGCTCCTACAAGAAGGCAACATTATGCATGCTATGTGAATTGGTGACAGTAAATTGTCCGTAAAGCCCAAAATGCTGAGTATTGCGTCAGAAAGGGCATCCGGAGTAAAAAAATACGAAAAAAAAAGATTGTAATGCGAGTAACTCGCTGTGGCGACCTCTGGTGCACCAACAGATGGTAAAAAAAAAACAAAAAATTAATGTATTCTTACCTGAATCACAGGTTTAAATAAAATGAAATAAAAATCATTTTTTAAATAATTATAAGGGAAATGTGTTCTGATGTGTTCTGATGTGTTCTCATTAGATGCTATATTTTTATTTGTATGTTATTTTCTTTTTTGCTAAAAATTCCAAATCATTGTCAGCAAAGAAACTTGGATGATGCCTTACATGATTTTGCTGATTTCATTCATTCATTTTCTATACCTGCCTAATCCTAGTTTTAAGGTCATGGGAAAGCCGGTGCCCACCCAGAAACTCTGGGCACGAAGGCAGGAACAACCTTAGACAGGGCACCCACCCGTCATAGGGCGAACACACACACTAACTGGCAATTTAGAGACACTAATTAACCTATCATGCATGTCTTTGAAATGCGGGAAGAAACCAGAGTACCTGGAGGAAAACCCGCAAGGACTTTCCTAAGTCCACCCGGGGCTTAAACTCGGGATCTTCTTGCTGTGATTCCATAGAACTATCCACTATCTACTACGCCACTGTGACCATTGATTTAATGATCGGGGCACGGTGGTGCTGTGGCCTCACAGCAAGAAGATCCCGGGTTTGAGCCCCGGGAGGGCAATTCTGTAAATTTCTGTGTGGAGATTGCATGTTCTCCCCCATGTTGCGTTATATCAAAGTTACATTTGTGCCAATGTATGTAATCTATAATCTAACACTGTTTAGGAACAGGTTCATGTTCCTGACTCATGGTCTTTTGGCTTTAGTAAGAGCGTAGTATATAGTTAGAATAGATCTAGACAGTTACCAACGAGGATAAAGTTTAGTCCAGAGAGACAGGTAAGCCTGGATTTGGTGGACTCAGTGCCACCTATCTTTGTGCATTTCATTCCAATTAGGGCCAGAATGACTCCAAAGAAACCCAAGCACACTGCAGAGATCATCAACCCACGACACACCTGGATATAAGCTGTAGAGTGAAGAAAACAGATAACACTTCCATGACACTTTAATTATATAAATATAATGGATTTTAATCTATATGGTAAAAATAATGTATCATGTTCCCTATAATAGCTATGCATATGGCCAAATGTGTCGAACACCTTACCATCACACCCATACAGTATGTAGGACTCCCACAATCCCTTGTCCCAAAGAAGAAAGCTCAAACTAGAATGTTTTTGCTTAAAATGATCATTTTCCAAAAAGGGTCTTTCCCAAAACTGTTCCAGTATGAAAAGGTCCTTTTAAATATTTTTTTGATTGAATTAGACTGCCATGGACTTAGGACCAGATCCCAGCCCTACCAAACACGATTGGGAAGAATTGTTATAAAAAGTTCCGTCACTCAACAGCACTAATTCGTCTGAAAGGACAAACTCCCCCCCCACAGCCATGCTCCCGAACTTCCCAGAAGATTATATGTCAATATATAACAGCATAGGAGGAATTATAACCCAAATAGGATTTTAAAAATGTAAACACACTTGTGATGACAAACATTTGGCCATTGTTGTATACTTAAGAATATACTGTAATATGAGTCATGTACAATTTCCGTAAATTATACTTATGTGTTTTAGCATCACATTCTGGAATGTACGGGATGTTCTAATGTTTTTGTAAGTGCACTTGGCACAATTAAGCCTTGGCACAATGATGATCTTTTCTAAACGATGCATAAAGTTATTTGGCTCTGGTTAATTTGCAGGAACAGGACATTATTAAATCCAAAACCACATCGAGCAATCTGATACTTTGCTTCTGTTTTTCATTAAAATGTTATTATCTGCTCTTTCTTAGAGAAGAACAAAACTTTCGAAATTAATTCCAAGCACAAAGTGTAAACTTTAAAATAATTTACTAAATCATATTTATAACTGTAATGTTATTACTAAGCATATCATTTGCTTCTATGGTTATAAAAATTGTTTCTGTTAACTACTATTTAACTGTAAAATCTCTATCAGTGATACACGAGAGCAAATAACAAACCATCTAAAGCCAGCATTGACGGGAAGTCCTTGCAGTTGGAGACTCCGGTTGAATCTGTCACACATGTCTTCCAGAGATTGGACCAAAAGGTTGCTGTAGTGATGACGGTTCCGTCTACTGAGGACACTTTCCAGTAATCTGTGGGCAGTGTGGAGGAAATCAGAACCCAGCCTGAAATACTAAGCAGAAAAGCAATAATCTCAGTGACCATTTTCCCCATAGTTTTTATGGCTTGAAGAGTTCAATCATGAACAAAGCCAGACGAGTCAAAGCCAGACTGTATAGTCAATACAGTTCAGTTCAATTAGAGTTGTGCCAATGAGTCATCTAAAACTGGGTCTTCTGTCTTCTTTTGCTTGCATTATATACTACAGGGAGGTCTTTGTTCTCAATCCTTTTCAACAACTGGCCAATAGCATTTTTCTTCATATTAACCAACCATTTTCTTACAGTGACACACACACACACACACATCACTCCTCAAGAATGATATGAAGGTCAAAAGACGAGTACATTTGAGGTGAATATTATTGGAAGGGCCTGAAATGTCTGTGCTTGTAGTGGAGATTCATAAGGAATGTTTACACAACAATATTTTAACAGGTTCCCTGTACATTAGAGTACATGTAAATTATACCCATCATCACTGTGGTTCATTTATTCATTTATTTTCCTCTTCTTAATCCACATGGGGTTGCTGGCAAGCCGGTGCACACAGAGAAACTGTGGCACAAGGGCAGGACCAACCCCAAGACAGGGCGCCAATCCATGGAGTAAAAAAGACAAAAACTTACTTTGCTAATGTGGCAGCATTTTCTGTGTGTATACTTATCTAGCCATGCAGTAGTTTATCCACTGGGTTCCACACACTCACCACTAAAAGTCACAGGAATTCCTGGATCTAAGCACACCATGGCTATATTTGAAACAACAGTTGTATTGATGCACAGCTGACCATCCGGTTCGGTTTTTTAGTATTCCCCTTAATCAATGCATAAAAGCCAGCACAACTGATGGCCATCTTATTGACCCATTTATTTGTTAAACTATTCCTGTTGTTAGTTTCCCTGTTTTTTATTCTTATCCTAGAACTCTAGCAACTCTAGCAAAAGTAAAAGTGATTTTTTTTTCACTAAGCTTGCACACACTGGAATGAATACTCCATATTTACTCCATACATGCAGCTACACATACAGGGGTTAGACAATGAAACTGAAACCTGTCATTTTAGTGTGGGAGGTTTCATGGCTAAATTGGACAAGCCTGG
>JAOUQT010015145.1:0-12010 GCA_025769995.1 Xyliphius kryptos | reverse complement strand
GGGGGGGGGGGGGTGTGGGTGTGAAGCACCACATAATATGATAGATGTGATTTTTGGGAGATCAGATTCATTTTTAACACTGAAAAATAATACTTCGACCCAAAATGCTAAATATGTGAATAACTAATATGGCACAGAGTAAAAAATGGCATGATCTCAGTGGTCTATTGTGTTGTACAATCTAAAGTCAGTCACAGTGGCACATTTGTTGCTGCACATTCAAATACTCTTCCTATAATCCAACATCAGTGCTCATGAATGCTGGTGGTTGGATATTTTTGACTAGCAGATTTTTCTCTGTCAAGCAGATAATACGTTAAAAAAAGGAACATAAAATTCATAATGAATTAGAATTATATCAATTAAAATTATGTGAGCTACTGATTTGTTAAGTGAGATTATTAAAACAGACAGTTTATATTTCATGAGTGAGTGTGTGCCCAGTGATGGATTGTTCTCCCCCACTTCCCCTAAATGAATAAATGAATCAAAATAGAAACAGACTTATGTGTACTTATTAAACCAAAATGTTAAAATGAACAGTAATGCTTACACATGTAACTTCAGTTAACACAAAAGTACTGAATTAAAAAGCTTTAGGTGTAAGTATGTCTAATGAGCACTGTAATAAAGTCTTTTTTTAAACGTAGGTCAGCTTTGGACAATGAAATTTGACTAAACATTGAATGACAAGATTATTTAAGGTAATAATTTATTGTATTTTTGCCAGGGGCCAAATATTTTCAAATTCAATGCAAAACTTGAATTCATCCACAAGTCAAAATTCAGCTCAAGCTAAACCTTATGCATGCTGCTCATTTTACCAAAATAATAAAAAGAAAGAAAACACAACTTTGTGCCCATGACCATATAATTGCTTAAATGAAAAAAAAAAAAAAACATTACCTAAATTGTCAAAGCATCAAAAACACTCCCTAGTCCAATGCACTTTGATATCCATTAAAAAAATTATTATAATCTATAAATTTTGTCATCACTGGTGTTACAAATGCTTAGATATTTTTTATGCATAGAACAATAGAGTTCATATTATTCTACAGAATATTGATTTTTAAAAAGCTAAAATGACTTTTAAAAATCATATAAAAATAATTAATTATTTAAAATATATATATATACTTTACATCACACAAACAAAGTGTGTCTCTCGTATCCAAGTACATCCATGACGGACCCACAAACCCTTTCTATTAATTGAATCTCTTCTAAGGCCATGTTCTTTCTCCACATATTAATTTTGGCAGGTGATATATCCCCTTCATAGACTAAATGATACAAATTTGTGGAGGTAGCAAATACAAGCTGGTTTACTGCAGCTGGTGCAACTGGCACACCAAGAAATCTGTGTATGTTTTCTGCTGTATCTTCTGGAAATTCAACAATGTCTTCAAATTTTACTCTAAGGTAAGAATGTGAAGGCAGGTCTGAGCTGACCCTGAGGCTTGCAACAGTGTGACCTAGCCAGAGGTGAGCAAGAAGCAGTACAGGGTTCGTGCCCGGCTGAGCAAGGAGAGACTGCAGAGGCTGAAAGGCTTTATCAAACCGGTCACACTTCTGTCCTGTCTGGTCAGTAGCCTGATTCAGCATGTTAAGCAAGTGTTTTCTAAATTTCTTGCTGGTATAAAGGCTGGGTTTCGTGTTGTACAGCATTAGGTAGATCCAAGCCCGGGGGTCCCGAATCACTTGAACCGAGCGAAATGAATATCCAACAACTTCGTGAATAAACGCTAGTTTTAAGGACCAGCTTCCACTTCTTAAATTAAGAACAGGGCAGGCATTTGGAAATGACACCAAGTGCTGCCTTAAAGCCTTAATATATTCAACCTCCCTGTTTTTTGTCCTTGGCTCACTCAACAGCCTCCTCTTGTTCTTTGAGTGTCCCTGAGTGTCAGTCTTGATCTTGTAAAGCTGAATGTTCTGCAGATGTAGTTTGATGCCATGCACCATAGAGTGGAACCACCCTTGAATTGCTCGATATTTCCCACTTTGTGCATCCCCTCTTGACCACTCGCAGGCATCTACAAAAGAGTCAGGTTCAAAAGTGACTTCCGGGATGCGAAAATACATTGAGGGAATACTCAGGTACACAAAGTCTGAACTGTTGTCATAAAGGGTCTGAAGAATCTCAGCTCCTGAGCCTGGAAGGGAGGTAATGATTAAAAATGGTAAAGGGTGTGAAATATGGTAGAAAGGCAGGACAGATTTTGTGACAGACTCCTTGGCTACATGAATGTCACTCCACACAATGCCACATAACAACTTGTCACAGCGATAGGACATCACAACAAATTCCAACACCCAGAAAAATAGTACAGCGATAACAGCCCAGCGGAAAAATATACGAGAAGACACTTTAAACTTTTGTTTTAAGGTCAGAAAAGTGATTCCAAAACAAATAATCCAGACTGATAGCACATTTAATAAAAATCCTAAATTAAACGTGGTATCTTTGTTAATTTGGTTGGCTAAAGGTTCAATTCCTTGACCAAAATGAATAACCTTGTGTTTGTTTTCCATTTTAGCAAATCCTGCAAAGCCCAAGTAGCTGTGCCTGGCACCTATGTCTTTGTAATTTGTTGCAATAGACACAGTGGTTTCTGTTTCATTCAGCGTAACAGACAGTTTAACGCCATTTTTGCTGCTGTCAATAAATCTGCACTCTGAAACTTTAACAAAAGGGCCATGCATTAGATATGCAACTCTTGTGACTAAACCATCCATAGAAAAAGTCACATTGATAAACTGTGTCCATCTCTTTTTGAACTCAGCCACCTGCTCCATTTCTTGTATCCTACCAACTGGACTGGCTCCCTGATCATCCAGCCAGAACATCACATAATGTGCATCCCATACATCCATCATTGCTCCACTAAATCTGCCCAGAGACCTATGAGGAACATACCTTAAGTCAATGTCAAGGTTGTGAAAAAAGGCACTAAATGAAGTCAGTGGAGACTTTTCTTGTTTTTCAACATGATCAATGACCAATAAAGTCTGAGAATTAAGTAGAACCAGGGCTCGATAAACACTGTTTAGCTTCATAACAGATGAATAAGCTGACACTGCCTCGCCACTAACAAACATGGTGTCTTGATGTGAAGAAGCGGCAATGACTTCACCAGCACTGTCGCCAACTTCCTTCTCTCCCCATCGCAACCACTTAGAGCACTCCCCTAGCTGTCCCTCCCAGGGTTCATTGCAATGGCTTGTTGGTGAGGGAGCAAATACCAAAACATTGTTTAGGTAGCTGTATTTTGGCCCATAAAGAGCTTCTGAGACAAAAACCTGCCCATTTGGGGCAAACGTAAAAGAGTTCTGATCAGGATGTTCATGACCTGGGTTGAAGTTAGTCCAGCCATCAAGCCAGGAATAGGGCTTGGCATGAACAATGTCATAGACTGCTCGCCCGCCAAGTCTTCCTGATTTAAAAGACACAAATGTGTTGTCTTGGCTGGACGGCAAGCTTGCACCATACGTCACCACTCCCCAGTTTGAAAAGATATGCATGCTTGCTTTTCCAAAATCAAGTGGAGCTTGAGGGGGAAGCTCTGGGTCATACCAGATAAACTCGGTGTGTAAAGTAGCCCAGCGCTGTGCTATTGACGGCATCATAGGGCCTTCTATTGGCCGATGCATTCTGATTTGCTGCGCCAGCCAGTTTCCAGATCCGTTCCTAAGTACAAAGGTATCCAGGAAAACTAGCTGACTCTCAGGTCCATAAAACCAGTTGTAGTTAGAATCTGCAATGCCTACTGATCTTTGAAAACCAGGCAACATAGTGAAGTAGTAAAACTTAAAGTGAGCTTGAAGCCAGTTGTTTCCAGTGTTGTCAATGTCAAAATGGCGGGAAGCTAGAAAAACATACTGAGTAACTGATTTAGCAGTGTAGCTTCCATATGCCACGCCTTCATCTAGGGAACCGTCAACAATGTGGTTCAAGAGAAACATAGTTTTTTCCATATAGTTCACTGCCACTTGCTTCCACATCATAGTTTCCCGATCATTATGCACGCCGGTAACGATAGCTCCAATAAGAATGGCGAGGATGTTGGTTGTCTGGTGGTTCTGAAGAAACTGTCTGCCCCAACCTCTATGCTTGGAAAGTTCATAAAGCTGCTCAGTGACAGCACGTATCTTTTTAAGATATCTAAATTTTCTTTGTGTGTCCAGATAGGTATAAATGAAATCATACGCTGTGGCAAAGCCAGTAAGTGAATGAGCTATTGGAACTTCATCATTTGGAGCACTGGTCACTGCCCAGTCAGGATATTCTGACATTCGATCCATATATTTAACCAAGAACTGAAAAGCAGCTGTGTCCTTAGGCTGGAGCAAACAGTAGAGAGCCAGTGGAGGAAGGTTGTTACCATAAATCTCATTCCATTTGTTACCAAATTCTTCATGATTTGTCGGTGGCAGGTACAGTGCAGGGCTTTCCAACATGGTGCTCACAGCATTCTGTATAACCTTAAAAATTTGTCCGTGTGTACTCGCAGCTTTTTTTTTCAACCCCCGCACTTGTGCCAGGTCAAAATAGAGGTTAGGATGAACATGATCTGGCATGTGTGGTCCAGGCTCTGTAAATGTTGCGTTGGTGGCGTCATCTGGAAGAAATTTGGAATGCTCTTTGCTTTTTGCATATGGGTTGGATTTGTCTAAAGTGCCAAAAGTTCTGGGAAGAGAAAATTCACCAAACGCCAGGAAACACAGCAGAACCACAAACTTTACCATGAAGGCAACAGCCATGATCCAAAATCACAGCGCTTTTTCAATCTTATACACTCCCTTTCTCTCTTTGTGCCGTTCCTCGTTGTAGAAAAACAAGAATTTGTAATGTACCCGCTTTTAAAAAAGGTCATTTTCATCTAGCATTTTCGAGCACATGCCAAGCATGAGTCTGAGAAGTACTTTTTAAAAGTCCATACGTTTCAGGACAACAATAACGTGTCAAACGTAAAGTTGTAAAGGTTTCAGCATTCTATACAATGTTCAAAGTAGCAGTAACGCTTAATCCGTCTGCTGAGAAATATTTTGAAACGTGCATCACCGATTTACATAAGCGTTCGCGTTTGCGTCTCATCTTTTAGTCTTCCGTTTTCTCCTGGAAACATACTCCACATGTTGTCTCTATTCTGTGAACGATATCTTGAAAATGAAGTGTTACAAGCTACCAAGGGTGTGTAGGTACCGGCAGAACTTCATCCTGGAAGAGATCGCGTTACAGTTTTGCGTATGGGCCGGTGTAGCACTAAAGGTTGTTGCTGCTGAAATTTACCTTAGATGCCCTTAAATGGCAGTCCAGAAATTCTAAATACGCATGCGCGGATGTAAATTCTAACGGAGACTGGTTTCTGTATAACACCGGTAGCAACGTAAGTTAGACAACTTTGTAATTATTATATATTCAAATGAGCAATGTCATATATGTAAGGTAACTATACTCTGTTTCAACACATTTGGTTAGCACAAAAGTCGTGAATTTCATCTAGCGTAAAAAAACGCATTTTTTTATTTCCGTTGTTCTGCCAATAGATGGCGCTTTACATTTGGCAACGTAGCTAAAAGATGCCGCTAAAGAAAAAATAATTAATACGCAATAGCTTAACATACTAATGAAATACGTTTTAGTCTTCTAATGGTTACTGCTATAGTAGAACGCGAACCTTAATATTTAATTCTGTATAAGAAACAAAATAATTTTGTGCATACATACAGATTTAAGGGACCAACAATTGGTTAATTTCTGAATGCATGAATTTATTTGTTAATCGTGGATTATAGTGACATGGCTGGTTTCCATTGCAATCGCCAACAAGCAGACTTGTTCTTTAAAATGCTTTTTTTTAATTGTTTTTAAAAAAGCAAATGGTTGCACATTTACTGAGTAAACATAAAAAATAGTGCTTATAGTGTTATTGTATAGACTAATACACAATTAATCTCGCACTGTCCAGTTAAAGCCAATAAAGGTCCAACAGGAAATGTATTTATTTAATTTACATTTTGTCACTAAATGCTTGACATAATAAACCAATGAGGCATGAGAGTGCATGCATTATTGTAAAATAAGTCATTGGAAAAAGGTCGTTAGACCTGATGCATAACTGAGTGCTGATACACACCTCTTTCCAGTGATTTATTCACAATAATGTAAACCTTGAGTATCTTATGACTTTTATAAAATACTTTTAAAACACTACAATAAAAACACATGGTTTAATTCATAACTCACATACTTCAACATAAAGTAGTCCATTTTACAATATACAAGAACAAAATACTTGCCTAGTGCTTATCAGAGGATGGCTTTTTTTTTTTAATGGTACATTATTTAAAATAATTTTCTACCATGTTTGTATGGTTCTTTGCTGGTTTTTGTTGTTGGATGTGCACAAGAATGTGGCTCCAGCATTTGTGTTCAGTCAAGTTGAGGCAGAATGATGCAAAGATGATTCACTTTGGTGGCCATTTACAGATATCATTTCCCTTGTTTTTAATATTTAAAAAAATAACATGTTGCATTAATGCTAATGTACTGTAAAGTGGTCAGAAGTGTGCGTTGTTGTAAATAAAGTCATGGCTGAACAAACGGCTACGCCAATCAGTTTAGGACCTGAACTTCCCATTTTGTAATGTATATGTAGGCATTTTTGCACCCAAATTTGTTAATATGTTTAGTGCTGATATATTAAAAGAAAAGCAACAGCCATCTTAATTATATGTTTATAAAATTGACAGTGACAAAATACTGCAATATAGAAAAGATTCAAAATTCATTAATTGGATTCTATTTTTATTTCAGAACATAATGTCGCCATCAAAATTCTCAAGAAAAATTGATAAGAAATTGTTTCATCAAGAAAGATTTGTATAATATTAGTCTTTTTTCTTATCTTCAGACTTTTTGTCCAGAACTGCTTTTCTTTCAGTGGTTCCACCTGACGCACCGATTTCTGCTGTGTCATCATCCACCCTTTTAACTGTGCAGATCCCTATGATTAGTAATCCAATCATACTTACTGGCAAGAAAAACATGATGCAGGTGACATACGGAGCAGAACTAAAGCTGGTCTAAGTAGATAAGAGGATAAAAAGAAAGAGGGGAATCGGGGAGGAGAAACAGAATGTGATTTATAAATCAAGTAAACACACCGGAACCAAAACAACACTATAATAAATAAAGATAGCCAGGATTTGTTCAGAGCTCATCTGTTGTCTTCTCTAATATCAGCATTCATTACCTTGATGGTGGATGTTATACGATAGTAAAGTCTCTTCATTTGCCGGTGGAATCCATTACCTCCAAGCAACTAAAATATGACATAACACAAGTTATAAAGCTGGGAAAGATCACTGCATTAACATCACTATATTAAAATCATAATGGTCCTCTGGGTCCAAAGAGTTCTGAAGACATTTTGGGAAAAAAAAAAGTCAAAATTTGAAATTTTACTAATTTCATATAGAAATATGAATTTAAGCATAAAAGTCCTTCAAAACTTTATAATGAGTGAGGGAACATTAAACGTATATAAAAATAAAAAATATTCCATTTGTCTTCCTTGCTGCCTTTGTAGTTACTGGGAAAACCATCAAGTAAAACATTTGTCAAGCACTAGTAATTTAGAGAAAAAACAAATTTAAATTAGTTAAAGTAGCCAATTGTATTCTTCCTCTAAATTGGTGGTTCTTTTTATGTGTAATTGTAGGAGACATTGATGACAAGAAAAAAGAAGTAAGCTTCTCTATTGGTTCACAACAGAAACTAAAAATGTTTGTACGAGATGAGAAATTGTCAGACCCTTTCCAAAAAATTAGAACATCATGGAAAAGTGGATTAATTTCCATAATTGTATTAAAAAAAGTTAAACTTTCATAAATTATAGATTCGGGGCCAGAAATTTAAACAATGTCAAGAATTTATTTGTTTATTTTTATGCAATTTGGGCTTTCAGCTCATAAAACCCACAGAATTCTAATTAAAAAATTTGAATACCTAGGAGAAATCAGCCCAGATTCTGTAGGGCATGAATGTTTTAAACTGAGTGTGACACACTAAATTTCTACTCAACAGTAGAGGTAAGGATCAGAATCCAAACTGAGGTCCAGTGTGAAATATCCAGTCAGTCATGATTCGTGGTGTAATGTCCAGTGCAGGTGTTGGCAAACTTAGTTTTCATAAATGCAGTCACCGCAACAGTCTACTAGAATGATTTAGAGAAGCCCAATTACGTAAGTATAAACAAATAAATACTTGAAATCTTTTAAATTGTGGGCCCCAAGTCTATAATCTATAAAAGTTTAACTTTTTGAATGGAATTATGAAAATTAATCAACTTTTCCATGATATCCAATTTTTTTGATATACTGTATATTTTTGGACACTATATGGACAAAGTATAGAGACATACACACTTTACTTGAGTTTTTATGGTATCTTATTCTAAGTTGGTTTTCCCATTGCCGCTAACCCAGGAAGAATTTCTACAAGATTTAAAAATGTTTCTGTGAAATTTGACCATCCATCTATAACAGCAATTGTGATGCCAAACACTCATATTTAACAGGATGTGGCTCGCAATCTCAATTGTAGTTAATCCTAATCAGATTTGATGAGGTTAAGGCCAAGGTTCTTGACGGGCTATTCATGTTTTTACTCACGCAGCCATGCCTTGGTGCAGTCATTCTGGAACAAAAAAGGTGTTCCATAAGCTGTCCCCACAAAGTTGGAAGCATACACTTATCCAAAATTCATGGCTAAAGTAAATGAAATACCGTAATAAAATGCTTAAGATGCATGTCTACAAACGTTTGTCCATATAGTGTATATACACTGCTCAAAAAATAAAGGGAACACTAAAATTACTTCTTAATCCTATATCTTAATGAATGAAATATTTCATTTGAAAATCTTTATTTAGTAAATAGTGGAATTCATTGTGAACAAAATAACATAAAAGTTATCAAAATGTAAATCAAAATTATTATCCCATGGAGGTCTGGATTTGGAATCATACTCAAAATCAAGGTGTAAAATCAAATGACAGGCTGATCCAACTTCAGTGGAAATTCCTCAAGACAAGGTGTTGTAGGGAGGTCATACAGGCACGTGGAGGCCACACGCGACCTCCCTACAACACTTGGGCATGCTCCTGATGAGGCGGCGGATGTACTCTCCTACTGCCTAATAAGCTGCACTATCTGAAAAACTTCTCTGGCTTGTAGACATAACTTTTCTGGGTTGTAGAGAAAAGGTCTGTGGTCACTCTTGCAGAACAACTCCTTTATAGGGGCTGTCTTGCTAAGTGCCTCTCATTTCTTCCTGTTGTCTGTTACATTTGCACAACAGCAAGTGAAATTGATTCACAATCCGTGTTGCTTCCTAACTGGACAAGTTGAATTCACAGAAGTGTGGTTGACTGTTGCATTGTGTTGTTTAAGTGTTCCCTTATTTTTTTGAGCAGTGTACATACACACAGGTTTTCGAGGTAAAATTGATTAGACCTCTGATTTCCGGGTTAGAATACTATCGAGGAACTGCAGCACATCTTCAATGGTCTCCACTTGTTTTTCAGGTAGATAATATCCATCAATTGACATGTTCAAGACAATTAGGGAAGGCATCAGGAGCTCCCTATACATAGAAAATGTGGCATTAATGTAACTCAAAACATTTTTAAAAAATGAAGCTTAAAATAGGTATGTGTTAAAATAAAATTCTTATTTTTAAATATTTAAATAGATATCAGTGGTTAGATGTTTATGGCTTTTTCAAACTGACATTTTTTTAAATGGCTTGTCAACTTACTGTTGTTTGTTTTATTTTTCTTCATCTTCTAATTATTATTATACACTTACATTTTCTTTATCAGGTTTGTGAGGTACAACCTTCAAACTTTCCAGGGTGATAAAATGTAATCCAAACCAAGTTCCTTCTGCATTTTAAAGCAACTGACAATTTAATGGTCACCGGTTCGATTCCTGGTCTCACTGTGTACTATGGTTGAAGTGCTCTCTGGGCAGCATATACACAGTGAGTAAACAAAGTATTTAAACACTTAAAAAACACCATAAAATCATGAAGGGGTCTGAAATTCTTAGGTGCAAGGTCACTGTGAGAGATATAATTTAAAAAAAACAATCTGGAAATCACAATGTATTGATTTTTGAAAATAGTATTTGTGTGTTACCGCGGCAATAAGTATTTGAACACCTGACAGCTAAAATTTTGGCCTTAAAGACCTGTTAGTCCACCTCTAAGAACTCCAATTCACTTCTAAATTAGAAGCACCTGTTTGAGGTTGTTAGCAGCATAAAGACCCCTGTCCACCCCACACAATCAGTAAAACTCCAACTACTAATGGCTGAGTCCAAAGAGCTGTCCAGGGACAAAATTGGGACAACATTGTTGACCTCTACAAGGCTGTAACGGTCTACAGGGCAATTGCCAAGCAGTTTTGTGAAAAAAGATCAATTATTAGAAAATGGAAGAAGCTAAACATGACTGTGCAAGATCTCACTTCGTGGCGCCATGTATGTATTAAAGTCATGTATGGCGCGGAAGGTTCTCCTACTTAAATCGTGTCTAGGCCTGTCTTAAGTTTACCATTTGGATGATCCATAGGAGTCATGGGAGAAAGTTCTGTGGTAAAATGAGACCAAAACAGAACGTTTTGCCCGTAATTCCACTCTCTGTTTTTGGAGGACAAAGAATGATAAGTACGATCCCAAAAATACCATCCCTACTGTGAAGCATGGGGGTGGAAACATCATGCTTTGGAAGTGTTTTTCTGCACATGGAACAGGATAACTGCATTAAGCAGAGGATGAAACCTGAACCTGAAACCTGGCTGATCTGAAGAAGATCTGTGTGGAGGAATGGGCCAAAATCCCTGCTGCAGTGTGTGCAAACCAGGTGAAAAACTACAGAAACATTGACCTCTGTAATTGCAAACAAAGGTTACTGTACCAAATATTAACATTGATTTTCAGGTGATTTTCTGGTGTTCAAATACTTATTTGCAGCAGTAACACACAAAAAAATAATAATAAAAAATCATACATTGTGATTTCCAGATTATCTTTTAAGATTATGTCTCTCACAGTGGACATGCAACTAAGATGAAAAAGTGGAAAAACTTGCAAAGTCGCAGGGTGATCAAATACTTATTTTCCTCACAGTATGTGAGTGTTTCACTGCACAGATGGGTTACTGTGGAGGACAATTTCCACACAGTAGGCAAAATAGATCACTTTATCACTTTTCAATGGAGTCAATTAGCATAACAGAAAATCGATATAAAAGTTACCATAGAGACATTTTTTGATCTTTATCTCAACACTGCAAACTACATACATATACTCTCTGCACACTCCTGACTAACACATACATACACATGCCACACAGCACACTCATATAAGCCACACACTTTATACTGCACACTATAACAAACGCACAACACATTCCTCACCAATCACATGCCACTCACTGTACTCTAGACATTCCACACCACACAGTCTGCACTGCACACTTAATGTACTTCACAATTCATACAACCCCATCACATACTCCACAGCAGAAACAACACATACCACACACACACACTGCACACAAAATACACTCCACCCACGTGCCACACTGCCACACTACTTATTTCACAAATGTATTTCTCACACTCTGATCCACACACCAGACATACATACGTCACACACTTCACAGCATATATTGCACACACACACAAACAACTCACACCACCTAACAATAATATAGAAACAATAGACTTTTTTTTCTAAACGTAAAGTTAATTAACCTTTTTTATCTACTCTTCACTTTGTTTTTTAAATTTCAAAACTCTAAATGCTAATATTTTTTTGATGTTTTGGGGCTAAACCACATTTTAGAATATATACATACATATACACTGGAGATCAAAATTAGAGAACAATTCAAGAACACTTGATTTTTTCAGAAATAATGCACTCTTCATTG
>JAOUQT010015136.1:0-12011 GCA_025769995.1 Xyliphius kryptos | reverse complement strand
GCATATGCCAGAGCCTTTCTTAAACAAAAAGCTTTCCTTTTGTGCCTCATTTTGTATTATGTGTCATTTTGTCTATTAGCTTGTGTAGAGGTCATGAAAATCATATATAACTGGTTGATTTAGCATTATGATTTATAAGTTGCAATATGCTAAATACTTAACTAAACTAAAGTTTTATCACAGTATGTATGTTGCAGGTAGGTAGAGACAGGTGGCTAATTGATTACTGCAGACTGTGCAAATATAGGCCAGATGGTTTAAAGTACTGATATGCAAAGTTCTTAAGAATTACACTGAAGTTCAGTAATAAACTCGTTTTACGGTCAGTTATTGTGCTAATTTAATTAGCTCTCTGTTATCACTAAACCACGTGCAAGGAGTCTTCTTCGTGACAAACTTTCATAACCAATAGAAGGGAAAAAAATCAATTGCAATGCATGAATCTATATATTGTGAGGATATTCAAATAAACAAGCACGATATAATATCGGATTAATTGTAATTACGTATGCTCGCCGTAATGAACTATTGACTCACTCAGCAAACTCAGCTTAATTGTATGCATGGAAATTATTTAAGTCTTTTCATCAGTCTGCCAGAGTCATTTGAATCGGTTCAGCTACACGATTCACTTGTTCACCAATTAGATACACGGATTTAGCACGAGTTTCTATAATGAATATAGGCAAACAAAACCTGAGTGTTAGGTAGAAATATATTATATTTAATCATGTAAGGTTAAAATATTTAAAATATATATTATTCACACCCAACATAGATAGACTACTGTGTGGGTATGTACTGAGTGTGTCTAAATTAGTCCAAAATGAGACTTATGGGCTATTGCAAACAACTCCCTAAACTTGGGGTGTCAAACTGCGGTCCAAGGAGGCCTACATTTTTTATTGTTATCAGCTTTATTTACCTAAAAGATTTGTCAATTTAATTTTCTGTGCAATAAATGCATCTAAACACTAGATGGCAATGTTACGATATCAATAAAATTTAAAATTGGCGTTTTCTAATAGACGTCATCGACGTGCGCCGCTAGATACGACTGCTACGGGGGGGATCCTCATCCGAAGCTAAATATCGTACTTATCTTTATTTTTTGCGTTATTTACACTCGCACCTGCACTAAGACAACATAAAACACACGTTCACTAACATTGTAGAGTTCAGGGCTTAACGGTTTTTAGTTTTTTCTCTACATGATCTGACAATAATCCGCGCCGGACCCGTTTAATATCATTTGGTATCGAGTTTGCTTATCGTGGTTCAGTGTGGTTCCTACTCGCAAAATCAACTCCACCGTTATGCCGATGATACACAGCTATCTATTAGTGTTAGCCAATCTTGAGGTGAGACACCAATTTACTTGAGTTGAGGGATGTGTAAAGGACATTAGGGAGTGGATGGTAAACAGTTTTCTGTTGCTTATTCTGATAAAACCGAAGTACTTGTATTAGGCCCACAGGCAGGTAGAAGTAAAGTTTCTGATATGTTATTATATATGATCTCTGGATGATCTTTCAATTACACCATGTATAGGAAAGCTCTTAGTGCTGCATGGCAAAAATATTTCTCCTTGCTAATAGAAGAAAACAAATATAATCCTTGCTTTTTATTTAAGACAGTAGCCAAACTAACTAGGAAGGAGACCACTGCGGAAGCCTTCCCACCATTAGGTTGTAGTCGTGACAACTTAGATTTTTTTTAATTGATTTAAAGTTAAAAACATAAGGCACAAAATCAATACTGTAAATCCTAACCCAAGTCAACTAGATGTCAATCTAATTACCTAGTCCAGAGATTATCATACTTTATTCCAAACCAAGAGACAAAGTTAATTTTATTAGTTTCATCGTCAAAATCAACAACATCTATATTAGATCCTATACCCAAAACCTTATTCTGATAAAACTGAAGTACTGGTATTAGGACCACAGGTTCTGATATGTTATATCTGAATTACACCTTTTAATTACACCTTGTACAGCTGTAAAAGGCCTTGGTGTGATTATTGATTCTAGATTTTTGTTCAAATCTCATGTAGATAATACCATCAGGATAACATTCTTTCACATTAGAAACATTGCTAAGATCAGAAATATGCTGGCACATCTATGGAATAGTCTTCCAGTTAGTGTTCGGGACTCGGGCACAATCTCAGTTTTCAAGTCTAAGCTGAAAACATTTATTTAGCCAAGCATATCCTTCATACTCCCCTATAGTTCAGGGCTCAGAGCCAAAGGGTACAAGTTTTGGTAAACTGGGATGTTTGGATGCTGTCGCCCGGTCACTCTAACAAGATCACTGAGGTTTGTTGATGATATAGTGGCTGGCTGCTTTATGTTCAAGGGCGCCCTTATATCTGTGTATACTTTTGGTTCTATCCTGTAGTTATGCTGTCGTAGCGCTAGTCTGCGGAAGTTGTTTCTTGCTCTCTGTATTTGGATTGATTATTAGATAGTTCATATCAAGCTCTCTCTATTCTCATATCTAGCGCTCTCTAATATGGCATAGGCACCAGGAGATGTCGGTGACCCTGCTCCTGATGGATTTCCTCTGACTGCCTATTCACTTTGATTATTATATATGTTATATATTATTGTTAGTTCATGTTTATTTGTGTGTGTATGTATTTTATATTACTGTTATATTGTTATAGTGATCTTTATTTAATTATGTATTAGCTGTATATATCCTGTATGTATACTTACACACACACACACACACACACATATATATATTTTTGTGTTATGGTATACTTTTGTGTTATGGTATTTTGTATATATTGTTACATATTTATAGATACGTATACATTTTTGTAACAATATTTTGTTTTATCAATTAACTAATAATAATAATAATGATGATGATGATCTTTTTAAAAATAGTTCATTCTAAAAGTTCGGGTAGGTTTAACAACATGCTGGAAAAGTAAGCGGTACGAAGGAGCAAGTTGCAATTAAGTCACATGACTGGGCATAAAAAGAGCATTTCATTATGCAGCTTTTCAAGATGAATGTGGTCAGCATACGGCACGGTGGCGCAGTGGATAGTGCACAGCAAGAAGATCACGAGTTCGTGTCCCAGTTGGGACTCGTGAAATGTCTGTGTGGAGTTTGCATTTTCTCCTCGTTTGAGCTACTCCGGGTACCTCCCCTTCATTTGAAAGACATGCAAAATTGCCCGTTAGTGTGTGAATGTGTGTACCCTATGACAATCCTGTCTAGGGTTGTTAACGCCCTCGCGCTCAGAGGGTCAGCCGTGACCCTAAAAATAGGATTAAGCGGGTATAGAAGATGAATGAATGTCGTCAACATGAGTCTCGCTACATTTCAATCTAAAACCTGTTTATTGCAGCAGTGCGGTGCAGAACTGATCGTGCATTACACAAACTGCCCCCCAAAAACAAACCAAAAATACTTTAATTCTATTAAATTCTTATATTAGGCAAAAAAATCTGCTAATGAGGAAAGTAAATTTTGCTTGATTAGAATTTTTAAAACTACAATTCTTTAAAAATGTTGGTTTTCCTAATTAAACGATGCTGTATACAAAAAAATAAGACTTGTTAGCCTGAAACAAGTCTTTTAGTTTGTTGGAATTCATTTTTGAGTGTGCACACTAGGGGACAGAAGAGACCGTCTCTAAGACACCACTATTGTACTCTCATTATTATTCTTTACACGTTCCAGCTAAGATCTAACTCAATATCATGACACCAGGAAATGTATGCCGATAAATTTCAAAGGACAATAATTTAAAGGTTATAATAATAAATATATATTATATATAATATTATAATGGTTTTAATATATTATAATTATTGATATGAATAATTTGAGCCTTTGTAATTACGTATGCTCGCCGTAATGAACTATTGACTCACTCAGCAACCTAAGCCTAATTGTATGCATGAAAATTATTCAAGTCTTTTCATCAGTCTGCCAGAATCATTTGAATCGGTTCAGCTACACGATTCATTTGTTCACCAATTAGTTACACGGATTTAGTACGAGTTTCTCTAATGACTGTAGGCAAACAAAACCTGAGTGTTATGTAAAAATATATTATATTTAATCATGTAAGGTTAAAATATTCAAAAGATATATTATTCACACCCAACATAGATACACTACTGTGTGGGTATGTATAAATTTTAAATAAATACATTTAAAAGGACAATAATTTAAAGGTTTAACATATTATAATGGTTCTAATATATTATTATTATTGATATGAATAATTTGAGCCTTTAGAGCCTTTGATATTTTTTGCTAGTCTTTCCAATAACATAATGAATTTTACACTGATAAGATTATAATTATATTTGTGTCTAGTAAAACAAAATGGGCACAGTCACTATAGACCTACAGTACACTAAAAGTAAGGTGAAGTGTTAGGTTTGTGATCATGAGCAGTTCCTATCTTTTTCAATACATTTATCTTCCCAATATTCTAGTGCAAGTTCATCTTTGTTGCACACGTACATAAGATGTTAGTATCTCTTACCTGGTTATAATTTTTTGAAGGTATACTATTTTTTTTACAATGGTCAAGTCTTCTCTTGCTTTCTGACAAAACTGCTTCTATCATCCGCAACACACAAAAGTGAAAAGAATAAAAGAAAGATATTTGATTTTCCAGATAATTTGCTTATAAAACTGCACCAGCTGTAGCCTACATAGAAACACTTCAAAATAAATAACATAAATGTATTTAATTTATTACTTTATATATTTATAATATATGTATATTCATTATTTTGATGGCATAAAACGTTTTTACATCATATGTTGATCCCTGTCTTATGTTCCTGGCATCTTCCAAAAGCATCTTTCATTTTGTCATTTAGTGGAGTGTGAACAATACAGACGTGGATATAAAACATGGGTCCAACCGACTAAACTGTTTGCACATTAGAAGCTGCACCATTAACCTGTATAGGTGTGCGGTTGATCCCACAGGAGGGAGATCTAGGATCTTTAGATATAGAATTTACTGTAGATATAATAATTATAGTGCTTTTAATTCTTCTTATTATTATCCTTTTACACACTTATTTCTTAACAAACAGATACAGTTTAAACATAGTTACAAGATAATCGTGGAGTCTATCAGATTTATAGTAGGCATTTTAATAAATAGTACTTAAAATTGACATCTCCACTGAGATTTGAATAAGGGGTTGGTTTAAAACAGCATGCCCAGGCGTACCCTCGAACGTTTACCAAGAAACTCTATTTAAATATTATTTTGTAGAGATACTTGTCCTTTCTCATTCCCCCAAGCAAGGTCTTTTTAAAAAAAGCTACATATTACATAAGAGTCTATTTACATTTTCAACCAGCCACAGTTCTTCTGAGGGCTTTGACTGTCACACTTAATTCACACAAATATGTTTTCTGCAACATACATTTCTTTATCTGTTTCGTACTGGTAAATGTAAATAAGCATTAAAAAATATGCAATATACACAGTAAGGCTTTAAAGACATAACTCCCGCAATACGTGTGTGTGCGGGGTGTGCCCTACAATAAAGTGGCGCCCTGTCTAGGGTTGTTCCTGCCCATGCGTCCAGAGTTGCCGAGTGGACACCGGCTGGCCCGTGTTGATTAAGTGGAAGATAATGAATGAAAGTCGGTTTAATCTAAGTGCGCATATTATAATTAGTATTAGTAACATCAAATTATTACAATCAGGCAATATGTAGGGACTCCTATTTGTGAAGATCCGATGGGCGTTGACTCCATCTTGTGGCTTACAATCGCTTCCGACTATTGGCTGATGGCGATGTTTTCATCATATTTCCCGCCTCTATTCAGCTGGATTTAGTTCGCTTTTAAAACTCTGGCGGGAAGTGTGTGACTTAAGTTCTTCATCTGCACACAGTGAGGAAGTTACTGCACAGTACATTCGAGCTAAAATGGTTAGAACGAAAGCTGATAGCGTTCCTGGAAGCTACAGAAAGGGTAAGATTAAATAAAGGCTATAGCATCGAAGATAAGGGTAATTACCCTTTTTTTCATCGCCATTTACGGTGTTGTTGGTAAGCAGATGTTCAGTGGCTACTTATCTAGCGAGGTTTGAGACAATTCTAAACTAATTAATTGCTACGAGATTCTCATGTTTTACTTTTGAAATACGTTTGAAAACCTACTCTAGATTCAGGATGAATTGGTTGCTTATAAATAACATCTGGAAACTTCCGGTCTGAATTAAAACACATCCAGCAGCACTTATCTGCTTCCTCTCCCGCCAATTTGATTCTCGTCTCAGTATCTGTTCAAATAAATACATTTCAAATTAAAACAAATTATTTACTACGTACGTGGACACGCGGTTTTTAACGGATGAAGCAGATTTAGTCGGAAGATGGTTATTTCGTGACTAGTTTTGCTTGAGCTCAGTCCTCGCGAGTAATGGCGCCAGATTTGTTATACGCTGCGTGTGTGGGGCTCCATGTGGGCCCTTGTGAATTTATTACATGTATATGCATGCGTTTTTACCCAAGTTTTAGTTGTAATGTGTTTCTGCATTATTTTAAATCTGCTTTTAGCTGTAGCTGCTTCAGCACCCAGGAAGTCACTTGGCGCGCCAAGTTCAGGGAACTCTTCCGGCAGCAGCCCTCAAGCTTCCACACCAGGTAGCATCCTGTTCACACTTTACTGTACAACACAATCCTTTCCTCTACAAGCTTCTGGGCTTGAATTGGTTTTAAATGGCCAGACGAGCTACACTATTCCTGTTTCTAATAAAAAGTATACATAAGTATGTTTTAAATCAACAAGAGCAGAGCTATAATGGAGAAATAGGCGCCATTAAAAAAAAAAATGCGCAAATACTCATTAAAAATGTATATTTATGAAGCGTTATCTTTTATTTTGCTTACTTTTTGTGTAGTTCATTTGCATTCCCTTTGCCATCTGTTTTTAGACACTGTTTTAGACAATAAACATGCATTCAGTACATTTCATTATATTGAATGAACTCTCCTACTGTAACTGGCAATTTATAGTCATACTTAATTATCTAGTCATACTTAATAATAGTTTTGTTGCCCTTTTTATAGGTAAGAATAAGTACGCTGGTGGAAACCCTGTTTGTCCACGGCCGACCCCAAAATGGCAGAAAGGCATTGGAGACTTTTTTGGTGGTCCTAGTAGGATACCTGAGAAGGAAAATGTGGAACCTGTTTCTGATGGAGAAGAGGCAGGGGGCAGTGGCATGTCTAAAGCACCTAGGAAGTATGTCTCGATGGATATTGTTACATTATTTTATGTAAACTTGATATATGTAAACTTAATTTTTATTTTTTTTCCAGGTCTAAACCACTTCCAGATGAAGATGATGATGAATAACAAAACTTGTTTTAATGTTTTTTTACCATGTTTTCAGTGTAAATCGTTGTACATATATTTTGATGCCTATTTGTACAGAAATTTAATAAACTGTTCTTCATAATTTCCTGCTTTTGTCTTTGCATATCCTTAAATACAACCACCGATTTAAGGAAGGATATAAAGAGCTTGTAAATGATGAATCCATTATGTAATTAAATGCAATTGTATAAAATGTTTAACATTAATTCTAATATATACAAGGTTGTGTAGAGATTGATGAACCACCAGTTCATTAATTATCTCCTGCTCTATCCACAGAGTTTTGATATTTAATTACTTAAATGTAATGGTGCTAGGTGGCACAGTGTGTAGTGCTAGAACGACTGGAAATTTATTTGTGTAGTAGATTGTGCACTTGTATTTAGAAGTAGGAGTGTGTTGTTGCATTAATGTAGAACTAAAATGCAGTGTGCAAATAAATCATTGCACAAGATATCTACAAGATAATTCAGCCCTGAGCTGCTGCTGGTACATTTAAGCCCAACTAATCGTTCAGTTTAAGGAGAATTTGTGACTAATGTATACTGTACCGCATTTATCAGGGATGCAAAGTCCTTCTAAGTAGGTGCTGCGATTAACTAATATGACCTAAAAAGCTCACTAATTGAGCAGGGTAAATAAACATACAGCAAACAGCATGTGAACCCATTTATTGAATGAAAAAAATCCACTAATTTCTAATAATTTCGTTTACTCCGTAACATCTGTTTAGCCGGATAACAGTTCTCTCACGATATCGGCTGCGTGATAAATCGCGTAAAATTATAAATCACACTTAGTGTACACTAAGTCTGATTGTTGCGTGCGCAGCGGTTTGGGACACAACCGATGCATGAACAAAACACGCTTCCTGTTACCCGGATGAGCTGTTGTTCCATAGGCGGAGCTGTTCCGGGACTGCGAGCCGTTTACAGACAAGAGGCTGTGGAAGAAGATAGTGATCTGTTTAACAAATAAAAAAGCTCTTTTCATATATAAAATATTATTACTATTATAAATAATCATAATACTGCAACGCGACAGTCAGATGATTGCACTGTCGTGGAGATTAAATGAGCAGAGCGACCTTGGGATTTTTTTAAGGTAAGAATTTGAGTTTACTTTTCAATGAAGCTGAAATGCTGTATGTGATTTAGCTTTAGCACAGTGGAGTGTTTGTGTGCTAACTTAAGAGCTAGCAAGCTAACAAGCAGACCTCTCTCTCTTTCCTTTTTCTTCCTCGTTTTGTTCTTTGTGACCATTGTGATTTTACATTTCCTATAATCCATATTGTACCTCCCATTTAAACAACCTGTTATATATTCCTCTATCGTATAAGGTTTCACAGAGATGGAGCTGATTGATCTCTTCTTTGTAGCTGTAAAGGAGTGTGGAGCTCTGTCTAAGCTCTGCCTGAGCTGTGCTCTTGTCAGCTATTAGACTATAAATCTAAGATTAGTCTGGATATCAGCAATATGTCTGATGAAATGTAGACATCAGTTAGCAGGCTGTATGTATATGTGTATGTGTGTGTGTTTGCTTCCCTTTCATGACATGTTCCAGTTTTCCCCTCACTGGGCAGTTACCCCTATCCGGTTTAGTGTGGGGAGCAAGACTATTGTCCCCTTTAACCTGTCTTTATTTACACAGTAATAAACCGGTGTGATTGATTACACTGCAAGAGGAACAGAAATCTTCTCCTCATAAAAAAAAAAACATTTTCCATACCATAGCCATGATGTATTCCAAAAGAAATAACTACCATTATGTTTCCATTCAAAACTCTAGTGAGACTTTTGTAATGACGCTTTATTATTTGACTAGTAATGGCATCGATCAAGCGTTTTCCATTTTTAAAAACAATGCAAGAGCTCTAAATATATCAGCCAATATCACATAACTGCCCTAAACCAATTTCTGTGTAACATCACAGGTGTTAATGTCAGTGATTTGTTAATTATGTTCACATGTGCAAGGTTGTAAACACATTAGTGCTGCATAAAGTATCTCAAATCCGATTCAATACATGTCCAATATTTAGGCCAGCATTTGTCCATAGAGGAAGACACCTCTTATCAGTTAATCTGATTTTCAACCGTATTTCAGGACAAATGTTGGTTACACATGGAAATAATTTTGTCATTTGCATGTTTACTATTGCACCCACGTTGCACCACGTATTGCTCCCATCCATATAAATAACATGAAGTAATACACCTGGCAATTTATATTTTAAACATCATGACAGCTGAAAGGTAGAAATAGCAAATTGTTAATACGTTGAGATAATGCTGTTGTGCAATGTCTTGCACTGTATCAAAACAAACCGTTAAACCAATTGAGTTAACTTGCCCATTCAAACCAATTTGGATCGGTGTCTGAGTTTTCTTTATAGAATAATATTAACTTTTTTTTGCGCTCATCTAATTTGTATCCAGTCAGAGGACATGTAAAGTCAGAGTGTCACTCTGTCAATGCACATGTCTTTGTAATACGGGTAAAAACTGGAGAACCCTGAGAAATCCAGTGCAAACATGGGGAGAGCATGTAAACTCCACGTACACATTTCCCAGGTCACCCCACCTGGCGATTGAACCTGGATCCTTCTTGCTGTGATTCATCATCACTATCCATTGCACCACCTTGGCGCCCCTATTTACTGTTGCAGTACAATTTTTATTTATATGGCAGTCATTTGCCTGTAAACTAAGCAATGCTGGGGAAAGACTTAAAATAGCTTTCTTTATCTTTATACCACGCTTAACTGTTTCTCTGCAAATATTGAGCTAGATAAAACCAAACGGACCACACAGTTTCAGTGTGTACAATGGCTTTGAGTAATTTGGCTTCTTATGTTATTTGGCAGCATTACATTTAGCTGCTGTGTTAAGCCTAAGTGTTAAGGTCTTTTATCTTATATCCTCTTGGCTGAATTTAAAGCTGTGTATTAAATTGTAACGAAATTATCTGAGTATAAATTGATGAGACTATACTAAACACCCACTGTTATTAGGAATACATGGTTAATAACCAGTAAGTCAATTTTTGAATAATTACAGCACACAGAAACCACAGGGTAGGGGCCGCCTTCCATACGCAAGTCAACCTATGCCTGCTCCAGCAGTTTGTCTTGCTTGTTTTTTGGATGTGGCTCGCTTATGTATGACCTTTAGCTGGAGGTTCTCCAAACCCTTGGTACATCTGTGATACTGTGGTATAGGAGCATCCCACAAGTGTAGAAACACTGGTACCACAGATCCAGGCTCCAACTATTTGTCCATCATCAAAGTTGCTTGAGTGGCTCCATTTACCCATATCATAGTACTGTGAAGTGAACAGGTTAACACCTGATATGAAAGCTGATTATGAAATATCCACCAATTGGTGCACTTTATCATTGATCCTATGCCACTTTCCAGGTGTTCCTAATCCTGATTATTCAGTGTAAAGCAGGTCTTTTACTCATTAAACTATAAGCAATCTTTGCTCTCTGAGTTAGACACATATCTGTATCCCTAAATGGATTTCACTCCAGAATATCAACTTTTATTAATTACTCTGGCGATTTCTGGGAAATATCATTTAAGTGTAGCGGAGAGTTTGGTGTGCGTGATTTCATTTGTTTTCTTGTAATAGCAAATGTCAAAATATGGGGAATTTGAGCATGTCTATAGTATTAGCATTAGTCTGTCAATCGTACAGTTTGTAGATTTAGCACTCTGTACTGTTTTAGTCAGCATTCTAACTTGCAGAGAAACTGAAATGCTTCGATACATGTCATGTAATACACAGTGTACAGATGTGCTCTATGGGATGGGGTTAATCTGACTGAGCTTCCCAATCATGTCAGCTGTAAGGGCAATGTAGAGACTTTAATTAGCCAACCACATGGTTTTATAATGTGGGTGGAAACCGGAGCACCCGGAGGAAACCCTGAGGAGAACATGCACACTTTACACAAAAAAGGACCCAGGATACCCCACCCAGCAATATATTCTGGGATATTCTTACTGTGAGGCAGCAGCTCTAACCACTAGTTCTCCATGCTGCCCCTGGCAAAAATCCGATGCCTTTAAAATCCTTTTGGTTCTCAAGATGATTTTTTTGCCTACACCAGAAGGTAATAGGCTAGTATGCTACCATCTTTGCTTGTTAAAACCCCTGAAACCTCTCCTGATTTGATTTAAAATAGGAATTGGCTGCAGCTATTGTGGATTTTTATTTATTAAGACACATCACATATTATAAGGTTCTCAGCCTTTTGCAAGTTGAGGTTTCCCTCTTACCGACACCACCCACTCAACCCCCCAAATAACCACCTTGCCTACCACTATTTATTATTAGGGGTAGCACCTAAGTGCTAGGAACTATGTTGTAATTGTTCAGGGTTTTCTTCATCGATAATTTAACCATACTAGACTACATAAAACTACATAGGCTTTCCTCTGCAAAGAACACATTGTTGTAATCTTTTTTTGACCTTAAAAAGGCTTATAATACCACTTGGAGATATGGAATTACACAAGTCTCCTTCACCAAATAGGTCTCAAAAGTAGACTCCCAATCTTCATAAGTAACTTTCTGAAAGACAGAACCTAAAGGTCTGGGGCAACAATACAC
>JAOUQT010015127.1:0-12011 GCA_025769995.1 Xyliphius kryptos | reverse complement strand
ACAGGGCAATTTAGAGCATTCAATTTACCTTCATGTTTTTGGAATGTGGGAGGAAACCAGAGAACCCAGAGGAAACCTACACAGACACAGGGAGAACATGCAAACTCCACCCAGATAGGGATTCGAACTGGGAATCCCCAGCGCTGAGAGGAAAACGTGCTAACCACTAAGCCACCGTGACGCCCGCCTACAACTGTCCCATGAAATTAGATCAACCACCTAAAACATGGTTGCTGTACAGATCTCTGACCTGATCCCCATCCCTCTCCACTGAGATTAACATCAGCGCCTGATTTCACTAAAAATCTTCTGAATAAATCAGACATGCTCCCAAACCCTGTGGAATGACGTCCCAGATAAGTGGAAGCTGTTTTCAATGCAAAGGTGGGCGGTGGACCCATTAAGAACAGGATATCATGAAAGCTTGTGCTGGTGTCCCAATACATTTGTCTATTAGATGTAGTACTCATATATTTTGCCTCTTGTTTTTCTGACTATGTGAATGTGATAAGATATAAAACTATTGGAGTTATATATGGAGGATATTTGCACATTTACAGATTCGTATGTTGTTTTCATTTGATTTTTTATTCCTTATGTATATTCTTACTCACACATGCCTGTGGCTCATACTGGAGAATATTTTGGGAGAAAACAATACTCGAAAAGAAAAGTCGGTGCTCTTCAGCCGAGTGCATGGCTACAGTCTGATTTCAGTAATCGAGCACAAATTATGATGATTCTGCTCTGAATGGACAAGTTAATGACATTGTGGAGGAATGGAAGAGAGATGGAGGAGCGAGAAGGAGGAGCGAGATGGAGGATGAAAGGAAAAGAAGAAGAGAAATGAAGAGTCGGCTGCATGTTGAGTCATTTCCAATAAATAAAGTCCATGCTGAGAGGAAAGGAAATTGGTCTGCATGATGACTACGCGATCCGTCGTACACCGCGGCGTATGGTCATATTGATTAGGTTTTATTTTCTGCTTGTTTATATCATGATGCGATTCGGATATAAAAACTGCGACAGCAAACTTTTAATGATCCTGACTGTGTTGTTGACAGATTTCACTGACACGACCCCTCCATATTTATCCAGACAAGGGACCAGCACTGAGAGCTCACTGTTAGGTATACCCCCCAATGACCTAGTTAAATCAGTTAAATCTGTAACCACAATGGAGCCCCACCCCCTTTTTCCCTGTCGGAGCCCAATACCTCCTTTTCCCTGTCAAACTATGGGATACACATGACAAAGCCCCACCCTCCTTTTTCCCTGTCGAACTATGAAATTTGCACGCCAAAGCTCCCCCCCCCCAATTTTTCCTGTTGAACCATGGGATATGACGCCGGAGCCCCACTCCCATTGTCCTCAGACCAAGCCAAACCCCTCTTTTTCCCTGCTTAACAATGGGATACACATAACAAAGCTCCATCCTTCATTTTTTCCTGCCAAACCATGGGATTTGCATGACAAAGCCCCACCCCCTTTTAATTTGCCGAAGCCCCACATTGCGTTTTTTCCTGCCGAACTATGGGATACGCACGACAACGCACCGCCTCCTCTTTTTCCTGCCACACCATGGGATACCCCGACAGAGCATCCCCCCTTTTTCCCTGATGGAGCACCACCCCCTTTTAACATTTTGTTTTCCAACATGGCCACCACAGTCACATATTTCTGGAAAAATGTCACTGACAAAACTTTTGCCCTTGAACTTCGCAACATGGCTGTAACCTTTGTTTAACAACATTGAGATACCTTCGTAGACATGCTATCTGTTGTTCTTAGTCACGGAAGCATAGATATACAGTCTGCTCAACAATACTCTAACTTCATGAATACTTCTGGAGTTTATGGTGACGAGGCTGAAATAGGAGCGGCAACTTTATACTGGGGGAGGGCGTAATTAGGGGTATGCTGCGCTGCGGATCAGCTGGTAAAAGTACCAAAAAAATATATATTTAATTTGAAGGTTACAAGTGAGATTGATTACGAAAATACAAATTTGTATATATACAAATAAGAAAACAGAAAAGTGTCTGTGGCAAGTGATATATAGTAAAACTTTCATTTATTTCATTCTGTGGTAAATATCTGATGAATGATGCTGAAAGTGGGGGAAACAGTTTGTAGATGTTGTGAGTGAGGACCATACTGGCAGTTGGCAGTGGATAACAGCCGAAAGAAGAAGTATGAAGGTGGTTTAAATTGTAAACTTAGGTTCATGTACGTCAGTGTTACAGAACCTCTGACTCAAGGGTCATAAACTGTCGTTATATTAGTAGAAATGGAGCAAACTGAAACACAAAAAATAGATAGATAACCAAAAATGATACCTCCGTCTGTTGTCTTGTTCTGTATTTGTGATTCTGTATATGTGCAATAATAAATAAAAAATATATATAAATAAAAAACGGTCATAAACTGCCCTCTGCTCAACCATATGAGGCTATGGGGGTGACGCTACAATCAGTTACCTCTTAATTTGACACACAGCTTGTAACCTGCAGTGGAGTTAAGGAAAAATCATATTCCAGACCCTATCGCCACCATGCTTTACAGTTGCATCAACTTGAGTTCAAGCTCATGGTGAAAGATTAAATCACTTAAATGCAGTTCCTTCTCCTTCAGTAATCTCCATACTTTAAAAGAACCCCGTTCTGTTGCCAGCACGATTGCTACGGTTCCGATATTTTTCTTTTACGTTTACATTTGGTTATTTAGCAGGCGCTTTTATCAAAAGCGACTTACATGTATCCCATCTTTATAGTTGGGGTCAGAGCACAGCGTTGGCCACAGCCACCCTGGAGCAATGAGGATTAAGGAGGTGGTAGTTCAGTGGTTAGGGTGTTGAACTATTAATCTGAACATTGTGGGTTCAGTGCCCTTTACCCTGTATCAACCCTGGGTTCTAACCCCAATCAATTTGGGATGTTTGTAAGTTGGCATCAGCTAAATGATCAAATGTAATATTAATGTAAGGTGCTTGTTTAAGGACCCACATTAGTAACTCCAGTGGACCTGGGATTTAAATCCACAACCGTCTGATCAACATCCTAACCACTAAGCTACTATACCCTACTTTTATTTTCACCATCGTTAAGTGTGGTAATTTTTGTCTGTGCAGAATTGTTTCCATGTATTTGAGTGCTGAAGCCCTGATGATACCTTACTGCAACTGTTGCAGAGTGAGTCCGTCTTTGGACATCGTTGAAGGTACAAACTGTTCTACAAAACATCCATGCGCAGGTTTTTTTAACTGCGTAAATGCACGCCAATCGGTGTCGATGCACCTCCCTCGCTCGGCACGCCTGCAGAGAACTGCTATGTGCTGCCATTATGACTCCTTGTGGATACTCGTCTCTGTGTAAGTGAGCCACGCTCATCTGGCCGAGAGAGAAACAGGCGAGAATCTGGCAAGAGAAACATTTTACAGCGTTTCTCCAGCAGGCCTAATAAAAACCGTACAACACTTTCCATGCTGCAGCCAAGAATTAGGGAACTCTTCATGTTATTTATTTGTTTTTCGAGGGAAACCAGTGCACGGCGCGGTTAGTACTGAGTCACAAGGTCTGTTTATTTGAAATGGGATCTGTGCCTTGTTCTACACATGGCCACAATTGTAGCGCACTTCCCCCGAGAGTCGGCCGGAAGCCCAGTTTTTGATGCTTGTCCCTTTCGGACATTCGCCGCTTTGCAATTTGGGGATAAATGCTTGTGTACTAATCGCTTGCCAATCCATCTCTTAGTAAGCGACTGCTGTCCCTTCACCCCTCCTTCATCTGCGGTGTCTTTTCCAGATAAAAATGCCTCTGCGATGAGATTGTGATCTGGGCCGAGAGACACCAATTTCTGCTTTTCACCCACAGCTGCTTCCCCTTTGCTCTTGGACGTGGGAAGTTGGAAAACATCTTGATCCATTTTATCCTTCTGTTATTCATGGAACTCTTCTACTCATTCCCTCCTCTTTTACTCTCAGTGGGGAGGAACACAAATAAGGCCGTTCTCTGGCCCCGAGCCGTGCAGCAAGGGTCTGGTGTTAAAACACACATGTCACGGACCTCTCGGCTGTGCGCACGGCGTTTTTTTGCGAGTAATTGCTGCCCTATTAGTTTCTGCCCGTTGCATCTGACAGATATGAATTGGATGGCGCCGCGCAGCCCGCTGATTAATGACATCCGAAATGGGACCTTAATTATCGGGGACGAGCGCTGAGCGAAGGCTCCGAGTGATGTGCCCATCTGCACACCTGTGATTAGGAAGCGTGAGGAGCTCTTGTCTGTTCCTTCCGTCCTCATACAGGCAGGTGATTCACAAGAGTGGCGGTGCCCAGTTGGGCAGCCCCCGCAGCAGCTTGGTGGGCTGACGGAATGAAAAATTCATGCTGCTACTGACTTCATGATCACATCAGCTTTATGCAAAAGGAAAAGAATTCTGTTAGTGTACCCACACACACTCACACACACACACACACACACACACACACACACAATTAGTCTGGTACTTGGCACAGCTGGCAGAATCAGTATCGCTGCCATGGTGAGGGAAGGCACTAAATTGAAGCCAGCTAATGGTGTGTTCCTGCGATTTTATCGTCCCCACGTGTCTGGCTGAGCGTCCACACTGACATGGTTCAGTGAGGTTTGGTTTGGCGGGCACAGAGCCCTGACCTCAACCAGATGTAACACCTTCCGGTTGAATTAGGATGTCGATTAAAGTTTGGGCCTTTCGTCTAATTAGCGCTGGAAAGACGCCATGACTAGTTCACTGAAACCTCACCTGGCCTGGCAGCGAGAACTGGTTCTCCTAGACTTCAATATTTGATAGCCCGCATGCCAGCAGGGATCTAAGGAATAGGTGAGAGTGGATACCAGAGAGGCTTCTCCATCCATTTTTAATTGTGATGCTAGAAACAGGTCAATAAAACATCTGGAATATGAATTATTGATTTAAAGACTAGATGGACGTGGACAACACAGATACTGTGCAGGGGGGGTGGGTTTAAAAAAAAATCTACCGTCAAATTATCTGCCCTTTTTAAGTCTTGCGACTTGGACCGGTTTGTAAAACAAACCCTCAAAGGAACCATGTGTTTTATTAAGCTGCTGTCAACCAGTTAAAAATTTGGACATGCCCTATTTGGGCTCCACTTATTGTCCATGTTAACGTAAAAATGAATTACAGCAGTGTCACTGAGGTGTTTAAATGAAACTACAGCAGCATCGTTGCACTGAAACCCCCTCTCTGCATCAGTGTCACTGCAGAATTGACAATAAACATGCCACCACCCAAAATAAACCTGTTCTGTGATGCTCCTCACCAACAAAGAACAGAGAAGTAACAGGACTAACAAAAACAAAAAAATTGATGGACTACAGCCTGTAAATGTAAAACTGCAAACTGCATCAATACGGAGAGTGGACAATGGAAGAAAAATTCAGTTCATCTCTTTTTTTACTTCTCTTCTGGATTCTTAATCGTTCCCAGAATCAGGTCAAGCACTTACGGTGAACGATCATTCACTGCCCCTTCACTCTAGTATTCTCTGTCCCTCATTCTTCGTCAAGCATCATCCCTTAACATATTAAAAGTTCATTTAAAAAATAATTTGTTTTATCACTCATCTGCTTAATAATTTTTTTGATGCTTCTGATGAGGTGGTGAATGTTCTCTCCTATGTACATATGTATACACAGGGTTTTGACAATGAGACAGAAACACCTGGTTTTAGAGCACAATCATTTATTTGTATGGTGTAGGGCCTCCTTTTGCGGCCAATACAGCGTCAATTCATCTTGGGAATGACATATACAAGTCCTGCACAGTGATCAGAGGGACTTTAAGCCATTCTTCTTGCAGGATAGTGGCCAGCTCACTATGTGATGCTGGTGGAGGAAAACGTTTCCTGACTCGCGCCTCCAAAACAATAATAGTGGCTCAATAATATTTATATCTGGTGATCTGTGCAGGCCAATGGAGCACAGAACACAGATATTGGAAAGTGGAAGCCATCTAGTGTCTCCGGTCATGGCTTTGGGACATTCTCATCCTGAGGATCTTTGATTCATGAGCGTTATCATAGCGAGATCTGGGAAAGGATCTTTTAAATGCAAGAATTGTGCATGTCATTCCCAAGAGCTCTGCGCATGCTGGAGTCATTTGAAAAGATAAATGAATGTGCTGATGTTCCAGCAGACCTAAGTGTTTGAAATGAAATGCTGCAGAACAGGCGGACGTTATTTTCGGCCTCTGTAATGTAGCTTGCGGAACACTTCGGTGCTGGTGTTGATGGATGCGCTTGTTATTGCGTTACTTAAGAACGAGCCTGCAGGATTGGGTTTCATGTTCCGCTCTTAAGCTGTGTATTGGTGAAACGCCTCACCACTCCTGGTGAGCGGGACTGCATCCCTGCTGAATCGTTCTTTCAGGGAGTGTTTATGTAAACCGGGGCAAATCGTTCCACCAATTACCGGGTTCGTGAGGGTCAGCGCGGCCCGGCCTGAGCCGAACAAGCTTTCGAACATCTGCTTGAGCTGGAAGGAGAGGAGAAACGCAGCTGGAACGCTGCCTCGGCCAAATGCTTCGGGCCACGTGAGAAAGCTTGACTTTTAAAACCGATAAGGAGCGGCAGCCGACAGTGGACGGAGAGCAGAGGGGCTCTTACTGCGTCTCCTATATTTCATGCAGCGAGGCAACGGTAATCCACCCGACTAGACTTCGGTAATTTGATAAAACACTGAACAATCTGGTCATGAATTATAAAGATAAATGAAGGGAATCCACACAGCATTTACTGGTGCATTATGGGTAATGAAGTCTCTAAAAAGAGAATATTTCCATAAAAAAACATATTCTAAAAGCGGAAAAAATGGTTTTCCTGCTCTTTCGCTTAACTTTATACAATAGAATCACTTACATTTGCAGCAGCTCTGTTTCTCAAAAAAAAATATATTAATTTCTCCAGACATTTTGGAAGGCTAAGGCTTAGTGGTTAGCACATTCACTTCTCAGGTTTGAATCCCAATCTGCTTGGAGGGTCCATGTTCTGCCAGTGTCTGCATGGGTTTCATTCGTGTTCCGGTTTCCTCCCACAGCCTGGAAACATTGATTCTATATATTTATACATTGTTTCATTAGTTGCAATATGTTTATTTCATCATCAGTAAGGAACCGCAACACACTGTGCTATCCCATGATTCCACTGGAGCTGGATCACATGATCAGGCTGGGGTGAAAAAAATGGCGGCTGTTTACCTGTGTAAGTAAAATACATCTAGCATAAAAAGTCCAGCATCCTGATGATTAATGACTGGTAGAGCGTTTACAGTGGTGATGCATCTGATGTTTAGTACTACATACTAACTTACTCAAAGATGCTGCTTTAGGAAGGAATCGGTGTTTACTAGATTAAATAAACCAGTACCCACTGATCTGTAGATGACATCAAACACAGTTACAACTTTAATCTCCATGGTTACAAATGAGATAAATACCACAAGTCAGTAGTTTAGGAAAAATCAGCTACACTGAAGTCCTATCAAACCTGCACATTACTTGATCTGGTTCGTTTTTAAAAAAAATAATAAAAAAAATAAAATATGTATATATAGCAAGTGTCTATGGAAGAAGTGTGTTTTGAGAGGTTTCATAAAAATGCTGAGCGACTTCACCTTACAAATGGTGTTGAGAAAGTCGTTTCACCATTTGGCAGAGGTGAATGAAATGGAGTGAGAATTTGCACCTCAGTGAGTTGGAATCACCAGGCGACATTTATTACTAGAGCACAGTGAACCAGTCGTATATTTAATAATTTTAAATATTTTATATGAACATATTATTATAAAGTGAGGTTTGGGGCAATTAAAAATCTGAAATGAATATAGTGTGAGTTGTGACTACTGTGTCCATGAACTTGCTTTCTTTCGGGGATTTATCAGTAGGTTTTCCAAGAAAACGATAAAGAATGACCTAGCCAAGCTTCAGCTTTGTAGGTACTCACCAATCCATCCAAGGTGTTGCGTTCGATGGCGATAGCGAACAACAATCAAACGTAGGAAGATGAGAAGTAGTTTGTTTTTTCAAGAACATGAAAATTTTAGCCTTGTGGGCTAAAGGTATTGATAAAACAAAGAGGTCTTTGGCATTTATAGGTACAGATACAGACCACAAAACATAAAACACACTCACACACTGCATGGGCCAATTTAGAGCAGCCAGTTTACCTTGAATACATGGTCTTGAACTGTGGGAGGAAACTGGAAACCCCCAAGGACACGGGGAGAACATGGAAACTCCACCCAGATTGGGATTGAAATCTGGAACCCCATCACTGAGAAGCGAACATGCTAACCGCTAAGTCACCGAGCCGCCCTGTGGAGTTAACGAATAAACCTCTAATAAAAGTAATTAATGAGTCCATACGGAACCTTTAACCTTTAACTTTTATGATGCAGAAGCCTTCACGCTGTCGATTAGCTTGACACTGGACAGAAACACGGGTAAAGGAACTGAACCAAAACTGTTCTGATTGTTTACGACCTGCTTCACCAGTAAGCATCCTCTCTTGCTCTTTGTAACTCTCTCACTGTCTCAGCTTTCACGCTCAGCAGTGTGAGGGAGAATGTGAGAAACAGATGTGGCATCTTGAGTGCAGATGTGGGCATTATAGGCCAAGAAAATGCTAATCCTGTGACACGCATACACACATATGGAGGTTCTGGACGCCTCGGGTGCAGGTCCTCGTTTTCAGTGACGGATGCCGGAAATTACAATAACATTGAGTCTTTTTTAATAACAAGCAACTGGGATTTTTATCCTCTTCCAGGAATCTTAAGAATGAGAGGCGGCAGTGAAGGATAACCCTTTACCTCCCACTGAAACCCAGGGAACATGCTCAAATCGACCACCAGCCGTCTAATGGTCCTGAAATGCTCTCAAATATTAATGCATATGCTGCTGAGAGACAGTGGGTTATTGGGGTAATAAACAGCCTTCAACAGTGAAACAGAGGCAAACGAAGTAAACGCCGGACTAAAGGCAGAAAAGGCTGCTGCAGGTTCGGTCATGATGCTGATCAGCTGCATGTCTCAAATAAAGAGGACCGATGTGTGTGAGCTACAGAGAGTAAGCGCTTAAATCAAGGGTTCTGAACAGGTCTCGCATTTGCTCATGGCCTTTAAAAGGCAACCCACTTTTATAAAATTTATTCATTCATTCATTACGCTTAAATCTCTACGAGGATCGCGATGGCAGAACATCTCGGGCGCTGGGCAGATACACACAGGACAGGTGTGTATCAATCGCTGGGTACACACTCATTCACACAGCCCCCCCCACACACACACACTGTATGGGATGATATAAAGCATTCAATTTACCTTGAATCCATGATTTATTTTTGGAATGTGGGAGGAAACCTGAGAACCCGGAAGAAACCTTCGTGGACACAGGGAGAACATGGAACCTTTGACCCGGGAATCCCCAGTCCTGAGAGGTGGACGTGGCCGCCCTTAATAGGATACAAACCATGCCAATTTATTTTTTGAAAAATAAAATTCAAAGAGTGAATTTTAAGAGCCATTACTTTATTAAATTGAGTAACTCAATGGAAATCCACATTTAAATACTTGCGTTTTGCCATTTCAGCGATTGTAATGCCGCTCTCGTATTTTCTAATGATTTCCTTCTTCAACTTATCATGTTTCTGCTCTTTTTCTTCGATGGGCTGCTGTATCTGAAAACATATTTGGTTCCATGGTGTGGCTCAACCTGCTAAAGTAAAACTTCATACATTCATTCATTATCTTCCGCTTATTTCTTTATGAGGGTCGCAGGGGGGGTTCCCCATGCCCATCCAGAGGAGAACGTCTTGGGCGCTTGGCAGATACAGAATTTGGAATGTAGGAGGAAACCGGAGAACCCGGAGGAAACCCATGCAAACACGGGAAGAACATGCAAACTCCACCCAGATTTGGATTCAAACCGGGAATCCCCAGCGCTGAGAAGCGAATGTGCTAACCACTAAGCCACCGTGCCACCCTAAGGTCAAACTTAATGGTTACAAAAAGATGTGTCCACGTCATGTGATCACAGCGTAAATCACCAGCAACCGGCAAAAAAAGAGATGTTATTGTTGCAGAGAACATTGACAAACACCAACAAAGCCGATGAAATCCCAAGTCAACAAAAACAGAGATTCCACTGTATTTATTTTTTCCAAGCTTTCCATGACCAACATTTGAGAAACCCTGACCTAAACGACATTGGAGCTCTTTTTTTTTTTTTCGCACCCAAGGAAATGGTCATGCTGGATATTAAAAGCCTCTCTACCCCTAAAAAAATAGCTTAACTATAAAACAATATGAGGTAAGCACGACATTCATTGAGCCTCAGAGCTTTTGACTTCAGAAGGACATTCATTTATCCATCGACACATTTTTATCGTCTCAAATTCATGTCTTTTTTGAGATTTCAGAGAAAAAACACACAGATATCAAAAGAACATGCAAACTCCACACAAGAAAAACCCATTGTGTCCTTCTGGGATTTGAACACAGGACTTTCTTGCTGTGAGGTCCAAGTGCTAACCTTAACAGAATACTGTAAACATCGGAGACCCTTCTTGTGCTTAAAGATGCTACACTGGGTCGTACACCAATTGGGTGACCAAGGACAAAAAGGCCCTACAGTTCCTTTGGCTGAAAGTTCTTTTGGTTCTTTGTAATTTTACTGCAACGTCCTGATTACACAACATCAGACCTGCGTAAAGCTGGGGGCACATGGGGGAGTGAACACATGGAGGGTGTAAGCATCAGATTAGCACCAGCCCCTCGTGTCAATGTCCATTAATAGACAACGAATCATTTGGTACACCTTTTTTTGGTTTCCAACTGAATACGGATCATCCTAAGCGACCGTGGCTGCCTCGATTCTCCATCCTCGGCTCATCCATTATTCGTGCTCATCACCCGGGGTGCAGCAATTGACCCATGTTAGTAATGGAGCATGCACCGTATGATGACAGACGGCATTGGTGGAGTCAGCGCGTTGTTTGTTCCGTGTGTTGGGGGCGTTCAGACAGCTGTCCCTAGAGGATGATCTCACTCCAGTCCTGCCCCTCCGAGACTCCAGGACTCTCCCAGGACCAATAAGGTGTCCTGATTAAGTGCTGGGGGGTTTGCTGGAACTCGCTTTTAATAAGCAGCACAGAGCCGTGAATCCCTGTCAGGACTTTAGGGATAATTAGCTCATTTCCATTGCAGCCTGATTGTTATGGGCAATGGGGAGGCACCAAGAGGTGTCACACGGGAGGAGTGGGGCCCTTTAGGTTATTGGATATTTTATGGCTGCTGTTTAAAGGGGAAATTTATGATCGGTTATGTAAATGTGATTAATCTGAGCTGGCGCTCGAGTGCCGGCTCTATAAAGCATTGTTAGTCAGAGCGTGTCGGTTTATAAAGAAAGAACCCGGTACATGGCTGTTTGGCAAGAGCTATGTTTTTGCTAGGAATCTTGGCACTCTTCTCTCAGTAGATCAGTGTGTGCGCGCGCCGAGAACAAGCATGCAGCATACACACCTCCACGTTCCTGAATATCGACTGCACAACCTCATATTGCACACGTCCCCTGAACTGTCCGAAGCATGTTTGGAATTTAATTAGATTTTCTGTTTCTACCTTCTCCTCTCATTTTCTGCAGCATCAGAATCACGGCTGAATGGTTTATTTCACGGAATACCCAAACTTGATAACAACATGAAAGTTGAAAGGTTTTTGAATGAGTGATGGCTTTGAAGTTGATATATTTCAAATGATTTAATTATTATAGAGTGAGGTTTGGGGCAAATAAAAATCTGAAATGAATATGTGGAATGCATACAGTGTTATTTGTGACTACGGTATCCATGCGCTTGCTTTACTATGTGAATTTATTAGTAGGTTTTCCAAGAATACGATAAGGAATGACAGAGCCAAGTTTCAGCTTTGTAGGTACTCACCAAGATACCAATT
>JAOUQT010015117.1:0-12011 GCA_025769995.1 Xyliphius kryptos | reverse complement strand
TGTTCCCTTTATTTTTTTGAGCAGTGTAATATGCAAGTGCATCACAGTGGCGACCGCTGAATAATAAAAGGTAAAACCACAAAAGAAATGAAAAAAAAAGGCGCATATACACGTCAATTTTTTTAATAATTTTTTGGATAAGCATTGACTATACATTGTGTTGTTCTTCCATCTCTGTGACATTCTGCCGGTCGTGGTTAATTACTTATATTTTATTGTGTGAACTAGAACATTACCCCAAATACTGTTGCAATATGACACTTATTTGGGTATTTAAGGGCATAGAGAGACAATGGAAATCTGTGTTCAGGAGAGGGGTTGAAGATAAGTAGTGATCAGTTCTGGGGCCCGTCACTGTCACCTGGAACCCAGTGGCAGCTATTTATGTCCAAGAAAGGGAATGAAAGGAGGGTGCTGAGACAAGGTTGACATTCCAGTCGGGACTGACAAAACAATCAGGAATGCCTCACCTCCTGAGCAGCAACACCCACCTTACACGCTTGCAGATGAAGACAAACTTAAGTGCCCACCCACGAGTTTATAGTCAACCAACATGACAGTGAATTTCAAGAGATACTGGTCTAAGTCAACATCACAGAAAAAAGTGAAAAAGTCACTATTAATTTCTGTGCTATTTAACATTCTTAACTTTTAAAATAATGTTGTCAACTTATATTCATTTAACCATCAACACAGTTTTATATACACTGCTCAAAAATATAAAAAAGAACATTAAAATAATACATCCTAGATCTCAATGAATAACATATTTAGTTGAGAATCTTTATTTAGTTGATATTGGAATGCGTTGAGAAGAAAATAACATCAAAATGTAAATCAAAACTATTAACCCATGGAGGTTTGGATTTGAAATCATAATCAAAATCGAAGGTCAGGCTGATAAAACTTCCAGGCCTCCACATGCATATATGACCTCCCTACAATGCCTGGTCAGGAGGAATCTCCTCCAAGACCTTGATTAAAGCATCAGTCAAAACCACAGTCTGTGGTGGAATATGGCGATGTCCCAGATGTGCTGGATTTGATTCAGGTCTCAGGAACGGGCAGGTCAGTCCATGGCATTAATGCCTTCATTATGCAAGACCTGCTGACACAATCAAGCCACAAGAGGACTAACAAAGTCATGCAACAGAAGGAACCCAGGGCCCACTGCACCAGCATATATTCTTACAATAGGTCTGAGGATCTCACTGCGGAACTTAATGGCTGTCAGGGTACCTCTGGCTAGCACATGGAGGTCAATGCATCCCTCCAAAGAAATGCCTCCCCACACCATTATTGACCCACTGCCAAACCAGTCATGCTGGAGTTTGTTGCAGACAGTTAAACGTTGTCCACGGTCTCCAGACTCTGTGACGTCTGTCACATGTGCTCAGTGTGAATCTGCTCTCATTCATGAAGAGCACAGGGCACCAATGGGAAATCTTCCAATCTTGGTGTTCTCTGGTAAATGTGAATCGCCCTGCACGGTGTTAGGCTGTAAGCCCAAGCCACACTTGTGGACATCGGGCCCTCATACCACCCTCATGGAGTCTGTTTCTGACAGTTTGAGCAGAAACATGGTAAATAGTGGCCTGCTAGAGGTAATTTTGCAGTGCTTTGGCGCTGCTGCACCTGTTCCTTCTTGCACAAAGGAGAAGGTAGCGGTCCTGCTGCTGGGTTGTTGCCCTTCTACGGCCGCCTCCATGTTTTCTGGTGTACTGGGCTGTCTCCTGGTATCTGCTCCATGCTCTGCACAGTGTGCTGACAGACACAGCAAAGCTTTTTGCCACAGCTTGCATTGATGTGCCATCTGGAATATACTGCACTACCTGAGCAACGTCTGTGGGTTGTAGACACCGCCTCAAGCTACCTCTATGGTGAAAGAACTGACGAAATGCAAAAGTGACCAAAACATCAGCCAGAAAGGATGAGAACTGATAAAAGGTCTGTGGTCACCCCCCGCAGAACCACCCCTTTATAAGGGTGGTCTTGCTAAGTGCCTCTCATTTCTACCTGTTTTCTGTTCCATGTGCACAACAGCAAGTGAAACTGATTCACAATGAGTGTTGCTTCCTAACTGGACAGGTTGGTTTCACAGAAGTGTAGTTGATGGAGTTACATTGTGTTGTTTAAGTGTTTGCTTTATTTTTTTGAGCAGTGTATTATATAACAATTTTAAATTGTATAGGGTGAAATGTGGGCAGCCTGGCCATAATTTTAACAAGATACATTGACAAGCACATTAATATACAAAAGCAATTTGTTTTATCCAATTCACAGTTCACCTACTAACATAATGTTAGACTGTGAGGGGAAACTGGAGCTCTTGCAGAAAAACACAGATGTAGGAAGAGCATGCGCATTTTAAGGATATTTCTTGCTCTTAAGACACACAAACAAATTTGCCATGACAAGATTTGAGTCAATGTATCGTTTTAAGCAGAGTTATGCAGCAAAGTTAAAGTTACATACTTTGTTGTCCCTGACAAAATCACCGGTTGGTGGTCTTAAGTTGTCTTGATTTGGAAAGTGACCTTTCCGAATAGCTTTTCCCCAACCATACTATGCACTTATTAAGAGAGTCTTTATAATGCCAAAAAGAGGATAAAAGCCACAATATAAAATGGGCAGCGCTAGAAAAAAAATCGAAATAGTTAAGTTGCGGTAAAATAAAGAGTATACATTTACACCAATATTCAGATCACAACTACATTTCATATTAATGTACCAGCAGGGCTGTTTGCTGTTTAAAGATCTGGTGTGTTGAAAACAATGTGTTTGTTTATTTAGCAAAAGTCAACAACACAGAGCAAAACCAGATTTTCTATGTTTTATTCAAAAGTTAAGAATGCAAATACTAAGGTTTCATATCAAGTAAACATATTTTGCATTTTATCAAATTGCTTTTGTCATTAATTTAAAAACATGCAATGATTTTGTCTGGGTTTAGGAGGTTTGAGAATTCTTTTACATTGTTCATAAGAACACTCCCTATCGTGATAAAATCACAATGCTGCAAACTTTCAAGTGGTTCATTATTTTATTAGTATAAAGGGCATGGGGTGAGATTAAAATGGTAAAACCGAATATGTAATACTATACAAGCAAACGACAGAATGTGAGTTCGTAATAAAAGTGGCCGATTTGAACACAAGATTAAATAATTGATGATGAATCTCAAAATGCAAAAAAAGCTAACAAAAGTGGAGAGGTTAACAAACGTAAGAGGGCCTTATAGGAATTTTTTTAAGCTGACCAACATACATCCCAAACCATCTGCTAGGAGAGCCAGAAAAGCCTTTTGCCCCATCACGTTTACTCTCTCTTACTCATGCTTTTCCTTCAGCTCAAGACTTCTCCAAGTATCTAATGAGAAAAAGCTGGTAAGAAAATCCTGGCCTGATTCCTACATAAACTCACAGACATCTCACGGAAAAGCCCAGGGAGAAAGCAAGAAAAAAAATTGAAGGAGTGAAAGAAAGAGCTAGGAGATCAAACACACACACAAACACACACACGTAAAAAATGTCAGTCCTATCAAGTTTTTAAAAATTGGAAAGATGTATGCACAAAATGTAAAAGAAAAAGTGCTTGTTGTGGTTTTTTAAAGTATACAGCTGCTAAACTTATATATATGGATAATAATGAAACAAAAAAAGTTGGTCAAATGCTGCAAATCCACTTATCCTTACTAGGGTCGTTGTGTGTGGCAGGGAGAGGCATTAGAGCCCATCCCAGTGCTCACAAGGCAAAACGCAGAATAGCACCTAAGACAGGTGACCAATCCATACTTGCATCTTGCAAAGACTTATAAATACCTATTTTATAGTCTCACTCAACTTTGTTACGTTTGACTTCTAATAGTTCAGAATAAGACCCATTCTTTCCAAATAGATGTATTTAGTAAAATAAACTGCAGTAGCCAGTCTCCTTCCTAAACACAATGTAACAAATAAAATGAAGCACAAAGCATTTAAAGAACTATGAAACTTATTTTTACTAGTGAAGCCTAATGCCTTACTTACTTGTGCAGCATTATAATGATCCCTAAACACACAAGCAAAATAAAAAATAACTATCTACAATAAAAAAGAAGAACATGGAGTCTTCCTAGCGATGAACTGCACAAAGCCCCACCAGTTTAGGATTACATGTTGAGACTTAAGTAAATTAGTTTGCTAAAGAACTGTGGCAAGAGAAATGGAACAAACTACCTGCAAAAGAACTAAAAAAAACTGGCATACTTTAGACAATTTATACCATTTTCAAACTACTTAAAATATATTACAAATTTTATTTGAATGTATTTTATTTATTGCAGTCTCAATATGAATTTAATTTCTGAATTGAGTTTCTAAAGTACTGTAATTGGTATAATTTAATTAAAAAAATAATTTCTATAAATTTGTAAACTTATTTCTTAAATGACTATCAATATGCAGCTCAGTATTTATTATAAAGAGGTAATTGATAACAACAGAGAGTTAATTTATATCATCTGTAATTATAACCTTCATTTTCATTTAAATAGCTGCTGCAGATGAATGGCTTTGTCAGAGCCCCATACTGAGCAACTGTACAATATTTCACAGCCCTGGAAATATGGAATATGAAATGTGTCTGTCTAAAATATGTTACAGGGGGAAAAAACAGGGGGTGTAGAAACGAAAAGATGATGAAATATTCAAACAGAATACAATAACCTTTTTGCATGACAAGACTGGTTTCAAGGACTTTGGGGATCTAGTAACAACTAAGGGTAGAATTGGCTGCTCATTCCTGATGCGTTGACAATAATAAAGGCCAGACTTGCTTCAAGAGTCAACATTCTCTCTCATAAATCAACAATATGATAGCATTTGGCATTGGAGCCACCAATTAGAGCAGGAGTAACAATGCATAAGAAGTAGAAGACTGCCAAGCTGAGTGTGTTGGTGATATTATGAGAGCACAGAGACAGTATCAGGAGGTGCCAACAGCTCAAGCTCTTTCAAAATGAGTGAAAATCTTGCACTTGGTATGGAATTGTTTCCTAATGAATAGCTTTGTTTACAGGCTTCATTCCACACCAAGAGAATAATACAGGACCTAACTCATGTAACTTGTAGACAAATATATTGGTCTTGAAGGTTCAAAAGGCAAGTATATAGGGTTGTCATTTATTTTTTCCTTTTTCATTAGACTCAATTTATTTTGACATTTTTTTCAGAAAGGATTTATAAGTGTTTTGAGAACAAAATAACATTAAAATGATCAAAATGTAAATCAAAATGATTATCCCATAGAGGTCTTGATTTGGAATCATACTCAAAATCAAAGAGGAAAATCAAATGACAGGCTGATCCAACTTCAGTGGAAATTCCTCAAGACAAGATAAAATGAGAGTCATGTGTGTGACCTCCCTACAACGCCTGGGCATGCTCTTGAGGTGGCAGATGTTCTCTCCTACAGCCCTCTTCATGACTCCTGGTATCTGCTACATGCTTGGTCACTGTGCTGACAGACACAGCAAACCTTCTTGCTACAGCTCACATTGACGTGCCATCCTGAATAAGTTGCACTACCTGAGCAACTTCTGTGGGTTGTAGACTCATGCTACCTCTATGGTGAGAGAACTGACAAAATGCAAAAGTGACCAAAACACCAGCCAGAAATGATGAGAACAGAGAAAAGGTCTGTCGTCACATCCTGCAAAACTACTCCTTTATGGGGTTGTCTTGCTACGTGCCTCTCATTTCTACCTGTTTCATTTGGACTGTCTAACTAGACAGGTTGATTTCGCAGATGTGTGGCCTACTTGGAGTTGCACTGTGTTGTTTAAGTGTTCCCTTTATTTTTTTGAGTAGTGTACAATTCCAGTTTACAGAAATTTTCAGGTAGGTTGGCAAACCACTGATTAAGTAGAATAGTTTTAATGCTATGCAATGATCCACCGTAACCAATTATCTGATAATCACTGTTCTTAGATGCAATGGGGCAAGTATTCAGCATATTTAGTTTAACATCAGTGTCTAAGTCCTTTTTCATTTAACATTTGATACTGAGGTTGTGTGTTTCATTATTGCACATGATATTTCTTTGGTTACAGACTTTAACTTAGCCATTGCAAAAACTAGATATAGATTATTGCCCTTGACTTGTTTTTGAATAACCTTCTGCTATTGGTGAGATGGCCCATTACATATGTATTTTGGCATACAGAGGTGTTTGAGAGTTGACTCAATAATTTTAAGTTGCCTAGGTCCTGTGGTAACCACATTAACCCAAATCAGCTCACCTTCAATGTGTATGGTGTGTTGTGCCGATTTAAACCCTTTTTATATTAACCTTTTAAAACAAATTATACTTATTTGGTCTTTTTCATAGTTTTACTGTCATGAACTACATTTAACATGCTTCACAGTCTGATATATAATTTTATTTGCAATTTTTTAAAGCATTGTATGGTCTGTCTTTGGAGTAAATTTCCTAGAATGACCTAAAAGGGAACACCGTTTAATGTTTTATGTTTTCTATTTGTCAAGAATAATTCACTGTGAAACTGCTTTACTGGGAGCAATACTGATGATGTTTCTGCTTGGCTGTATCTATGAACACATCTGATCAACAAAATGCCAAAAAATATGCTTGTACAGAGGCGATCACAATATTGATTAAAAAAAAAAAAAAAAAAAAAACAAGTATATGTAATAACGTAAATGCTACTTACCCTCTTAAATTTTATGAATACATTAAGGGTCAACATATAACATTAAACAATTTTTTTTTAAGTTGTTCGCTAATGGACTTTAATCAAAATTGTTTCTTTCATTCAAATATGTGTTTAACAAAAAAATAATCATAACAAAAATAAACATCTTATTTTCCCCTTGTTAAGTGGGAATAAACGTTCCACTCCCCTAAATCTGTAGGCGGGACATTTTGTGATCTTTAAGTAGAACATTAAGTGTTGGTTTATTACATGATCTATTTTACAACAAAAATTGAATAAGCCAAAATTGTTTAATTCTCGAAACCGGCAAAAAAAAGAAGGTTATTAGAAAGAAAGCAAAGCAGGAATTTTCCAAAGAACATACAGTAACCCTGCCTAGCTGTATCAGTTTCAGTCTGAAAGGAAATTGGCAGTGTTGCCAAATGGACTGGCAGCAACCAAAATCTATTGCTTGAGAAAGCAGCACCTATAGAATTTCTCTCTTTCTGCCATGCACATAAATCATGGTAATTTATAGAAGTGTAAAACAAAAAAAAAAACAGACATTACATCATAGGACATTCTTTCTTGGAGAGCTGACTCTGTCACTTTTTAAAAAATCATGAGTGATGCACAGTTTTATATGGCCAACTTTAGGAAAAGAGACCATAAACATAATATAAAATGGCATAAAAAATGTCATTATGGGATTATACATTTTTTATCACTTATTAATAAAAAGCATCATAAACCATTTACAAAATCAAATGTAAACAAATAATTTACATTAAAATTGCATGAGTATGTTCAATAGTTTGAATTTCAGAGTGCACTAACTATCAATTAGTTGATAGTTGAGTTACTACACACGAATGCAACTTGTTTATGTTATTTGGCAAATGCAATTATCTAAAGACCTACCTGTGGGTAAAGAATTTGCCCAGTGGTCCTGGGCAAGCCCCTAAAACTTCTGATCAAAAGTATACCATGATATGCCAAACGTAATAAACTAATGAAATTATGTTTTTTAGAAAAGTTTTATCTTTGTGAAATCGGACCTGCCCTGCAAATTGTAGAATATTCTATTTAAGCTGGTAAACAGCACATGAGATTGCAATACAGAGCCACTAAACATTTAAGGGACATCACTACAGGAACCGTTCATCTACCTAACAATTTTTTTCCTAAAGACCATTTGTGACTTTCACTCTTTAGCTGGAGTGCTAGGAAGCACACCTATAAAATCCTGGCAATGAAAGTTTCTAGAGCAATAAATTATCCTTGATCATCTGCCAGACTGGCTGTCTCACACAAAATTCACAGATGCAAGGAGAGAGTGAGAGAGAATTACTGTCAACCCAAATGCTGTACAAAGTGTACAAATGTGTGTAAATGATTTTGATCAGAGAGGTTCACCAATCACATACGGCTGTAAGATGTGTAGAGTGTAACATGTAGCAAACGTTTAATATTACATGGCAAACATTTACACTGCACATACAAATAACATTTTCTGTAACAACTTATTTAAATGTAGAAATTACCATTGTGGCATCAAGCACTAAAGCATGCACAAGAAATATGAAAACATAAAAAGAAAATGAACAGTCCTTATGTAGATTGTATAAATACAGACGCCTACCCCCCACAGTGAGACCACCCAACTCTAACAAGATTGGTATTTGCTGATTTATTTCCATTCATCACTAGCTGTAACACTGCATATTCATACATACATACATACATACAGCGGGTAAAATAAGTATTGAACACATCACTATATTTCTCAGTTAATATATTTCTAGAGGTCCTATTGACATGAAATATTCACCAGATGTTGAAAACAACCCAAGTAATGTACACATACAAAGAAATCAAACCATAGATGTCCAGAAATTAAATTATGTGTAATTATGTGGAAAAGTATTGAAAAAGTATTGAACATGTGAAAAAAGGAACGTTCAAAAAGGCATGAAAAGCCAAGACACCAGCTGAACTCTCTCAGTAATTAAAAAGCAATCCTGCCACTTGTCAGTGCTAATTAATATCAGCTGGTTCAGTCCAAAATGATGGCCTGGTATCACACAAGAAACATCTCATGATGGGTTAAAGTAAAGAGCTCTCTCAAGACATCTCTCAAGACATATCCAATGCCATAATGATGGCAGATACAAAAGGATTTCTAAACTTCTGAATGTTCCAGTGAGCACTTTTGGGGCCATAATCCGGAAGTGGAAAGAACATCATTTCACCATAAACTGACCACGACCAGGTGCTCCTCGCAAGATTTCTGACAGTGGAGTGAAAAGAATTATCAGAAGAGTTGTCCAGGGACCACTTGTGGAGAGCTTTAGAAAGACCTAAAATTAGCAGGTACAACTGTTTCAAAGAATACAATAAGTAATGCACTCAACCGCCATGGCCTGTATGCACGCTCACCACGCAAGACTCCATTGCTGAAGCAAAAGCATGTTGAAGCTCGTTTAAAGTTTGCTGCACAACATTTAGACAAGCCTGTGAAATACTGGGAGAATATACCAAGTCTGATTAGTTGAAACCAAAATTAAACTCTTTGGATGCCATTATACACATCACATTTGGAGGTTAAATGGCACTGCACATCACCCCCCAAACACCATACCAACAGTGAAGTTTGGAGGTGGGAACATCATGGCGTAAGGCTGTTTTTCAGCATATGGTACTGGCCAACTTTAAATAATTGAATGAAGTATGAATGGAAAAATGTACAGAGACTTGATAAAAATCCGCGGTCATCTACAAGGATGATGAAGATGAAACATGGATGGACATTTCAGCAAAACAATGACCCTAAACACACAGCCAAGGAAACTCTCAATTGGTTTCAGAGAAAGAAAATTAAGCTGCTAAAATGGCCCAGCCAATCACCTGACTTGAATCCAATAGAAAATCTATGGAAAGAACTAAATATCAGAGTTCATAGTAGAGGCCCACAAAACCTTCAAGATTTGAAGACTGTGTGTGTGGAAGAATGGGCCAAAATCACACCTGAGCAATGCATGCGACTAGTTTCTCCATACAGGAGGCGTCTTGAAGCTGTCTTTGCCAACAAAGGACTTTGTACAAAGTATTAAATAAATTTTAGTAAGCGCGTTCAATACTTTTTTCCTGTGCCATTCCACATAATTACACATAATTTAATTTCTGGACATCTATGTTTTGATTTCTTTGTACGTATGGATTACTTGGGTTGTTACCGACATCTGGTGAAATTTTCATGTCAATAGCTCCTCTTGAAATATATTTACTGAGAAAAATGGTGACGTGTTCAATACTTATTTCACCCGCTGTACATACATCACTCTAAATACTCAAAAGGCATAATTCTCAGTAGTGACTTGAAAGTTGTTGATTAAAACCCCATTTGGTGCCGGTTAGACAGTAGATGTGTTGATAACAACCGCTATGTAATAAAGTGTATTTCCTCATCAAACATCACAACGTCTTAAAGCACTCCACTGCATTCCCATGAGTGGTTACATCTGTGTGTGGGGTGGGGGGTTGAACCTGGGACAATGGATTTGTATTCTTTAATGAGATCCCTTTTGGCTTGGTCCTTTCTTTGGCAGCACTGAATCTCATCAGTAGGAGAGATTCACAATAAAATGTCGGCCTTTTAATGATATGGAAATGTGGAAAGGCAAACGAGCCCTTTTAATGCTAAGAAATACCAGACACTGATTATAGTAGCTCAGACCAAAAAAAACACACTGGAACTGCATCTTACTAAGCCTGTGACAGACTTTCTTAAAGCAGGCTTATTTCGCATGGATGTAGTCTTCTCTGCTAAAAGAGAGAGCATGTGGATGACTAAGAAACAAGCAAAGGGTAAGTCTAGTGTGTTTGATTGGGCAGCCTTTCAGAACCCGCAAGACTGATCATATTTCCCTGCAAAGAAAAACAAAGCATCTGCACCCAGACATCACAATCAGGTCCAGCCGTGTGCCTGTTCAAAAAAGCATTCTTTCCTTCAACGGCTGCTTTTTCTGAGTCCATCTAAAACCGAACCGATCACCTACACTTAAAAGCATCCCCAACCCTCCTCAAGCAACCATATTTTTAAAGATTTTTTTTTAATCACAGAACTTTACCCATTACGGAATGCCTCAGGTTCTTCTTGTCATTTTTTGCTAAAGTGAAACTTTTTACCAAAAGAGAACAAACAGCTTGGAATTGTGATTTGTAATAACCATAAACACAGAAAACTATAAATGTGACAAAACAGAATAGCCTAATAAACTTTTTAACATAGGATATTAAAGCAAAACAAGAGGGCATGCATTACTGTGAATAAACAACCGGAATTGCATGTCACATCTTTTTTTACATGGTTTATTCACAATAATGCAAAACTTTGAGTGCCTTATTGCTTTTATAAAACAGTTACCAACGCACTATAATAAGAAAAACAAAGTTTAATTCGTAAATGTTTTTACTGAAAGTTAAATCGCTAATAAACTTACCTTCCGAAATGATCCAGACCGTTTTTTTTTTTTTAAATGAACCCTGATGCAAGTAAAAGCTTTCTTTAACAATCAAATACTGCCATCTAGAGGCCAATTTACAAAAAGCAGTTTATGAACAACTTTGGAAAAATGGTTTATTTTATATCGCACATTTGAACAAATGTGAGGCAGTCAGAGGTGTGGGTTATTAAAATAATGCCACGGGTAGACAAGTGGCTCAGGCAATCAGATTTAAGGACCGGAACTACCCGTTTTATAATAATCAATTGCCCCTTCACAGCCTGGGCTTTTGATGACATTTCCTGCAAACAGTATAAACATCAAATCATGTGGAATGGTAGGGCTTTTTGTGTGAAAAAAGAAATTCACTAAGAGAAAAAATAAAAAACATCAAACAAAACACTTCTATGCCACCAGAATATAGAATCCCCTGCGCACAATAGTTACAATGATCACCCTTGACTATCAATCATTGGTGCTGCTACTCGAAAAACGTAGAGTAAATAGTATGTAAATAATAAGATGATAAAATTGCATAAAACTTGATAAGTAAATAAGAAATGCAAGATTTGGTGAGAGATTAAAATATGTTGAGTAATCCCTATTTAACCTATAAATATAAATATATGCCTATCCAAGGCATAAGTCACTGTACATACAATGTTAGCAAGTTCAGGCTAAATGCTATCAAAAAAACGCACGCACACACACACACACACACACACACACACACACACATTCATTCATTCATTCATTATCTTCCGCTTGTTCCTTTATGAGGGTCGCGGGGGGGTTCCCCATGCCCATCCAGG
>JAOUQT010015110.1:0-22561 GCA_025769995.1 Xyliphius kryptos | reverse complement strand
ATCTGCCCAGCGCCCGAGACGTTCTCCCCAGATGGGCATGGGGAACTGCCAGCGAACAACCAAACGTGCTGCGGGGTCAGGAAATAAAGTGCCAAAGTGGCAGCCAGTCAGAACAGGGAGAGGGAGGGAAACACTAAAAATGGTATAGTTGTGGGTTTGTGGTTAATGAACCAGCTATGTGACCTGAAGGTCCTCGGTGCGATTCCTAGTCCCACCTAGCACTGTCTGAAGTGCCCTTGGGTAAGGCATCTAACCTCAATTGCTCCTCGGTGGCCGTATACAAGGCTGCCCACCGCTCCAGGCACATGTTCTCACTTCACTCAGTGTGTATGTGTGTGCTTCACTGCACGATTGGGTTAAAACGTGGGTTAAACGTGGAGGACGAACTCCTCTGCGTTAACAAAGTAGGCAGAATAGATCACGTAATCACACCTTTGTTTGTATCCAATCGAATAAAATCTAAATATATTAAAAACAGGATCATCATCATCATCATCATCTGTGATGACTAAATACCCACCTTTTCCTGAGAGTAGCCTCACACACCTTCACCACGCGAATGACCTCCTTCACCGTGCGCCGGAACTCGTGCATGCGAGCCGCCACCAACAGGGCTGGAAGATTCAAACAGAGCTCTATTCGTTTAGTACAAATAAATACAGAGTATCGCGCCGCAATTTACCACGGCATTAAAACAGTCGTCAGAAACACGAACGCAAGCCTCCACACGTCTTCCTGGGTCAGAAGGACAGCTCTTTATGCTCTGCCTCCACTATAATAAAGCCTCCATTACACCAACACACACAACCTGAGCTCAGTTAATGCTTTAATGCACAGTGAAACTAGACTCAGCCCCCAGGTTAACTAACAAAAGCCAATGTGATCCTGCAGCGTTGGGTTTTAAGACAAACTAATTAATCCAATCTCTGCATTTAAATGAAAAATAATCACTTCGCTATCAGCTGCTACTTAATGAAGAAGGTGAGAGACAAAACTGCAGCAGCAACATTGGAGTGATTTTGTTTCCTGTTTCACAATGAAGGCATCGTGCTAATGCCATGGAATTAGGGTTTAATGTTAGATAGATTGCAGAGAGGACTGTGCATCAGAACAGACTGTACGGTGTGTTCCTAGTTTAGGTCTGTTATGCAACAGAACATCTCTGCTCCAGTTTCCTTATCAAGCGCAGGAACACACTGCCTTAGAGACGATCGCTGCAACATTTCATTGCATGAATTTATTATGACAATGTCAGTTTGCAATACCTGTCCCGTCTGTGTGGTTAATTTGTAGATGTGTAGGTGTCCTAATACTAATTTGGACACACATCCTTCTTGCTCTCCTTGCTCCATTGTATAGTTTCCTCACTTAACATACAGATGGACTTTGTAGTTTTATGATTACAGACTGTAGTACAGCTTTTTTCTTGTTTTCATTTGTCTCCTGTTGGTCACCTGGTCTCAATAGGTCATCACAGAACAGGTATAATTTGGGGTGGTGGATTGTTTATTGACAGTTCTGCAGGGACACTGATGTGGTGAGGGGGTTTATTGCAGCAGTGCTGCTGTAGATTTATTTAAACACCTCAGTAACTAGGGATGAGATGTTGAAAGATTCTGATAATCTGAAAATAATCTGAAAATAATCTGAAATAATTACAATTAGATGATTATTATGCAATGATTTTTTTTTTTTTGCAAAAAGTGCTAAAAATCACAGGAACAAATCATGTTCTTTTGTGTTTGTTATGAATTTCATTTAAACACAAAAAACACTTGTTTTGACTATTAAAGTTCTTTCATAAAATAAAAAATATATAAATCATCATTATTATTCAGTGGACTGAAATTTCCCACTGCATTATAATTACAATGATAATGTAATAATGTGACAAAAAAACAAAACAATGACTTAACCAATCAACCCAATGCTTACAGACATCATTAGAATGGTTAGAATCACTCAGTACCTGCACCACAGAGTCCAGACGGCCTACGCCCAGTGTGCATCCAGTCCCTCTTCATTCTCTGCAGCAATCTCAGGGCAGTCATTGAAACTTCATGGGTCTTCTCTCCAAACTCCAACATGTGGGCAAAGCGTGGAATATACAGACATGGATCTATGCACAAAGAACACATCATTAGGATCTCAAAGCTCCAGAATTCCCAAAGCATTGCATTCAGAAACTTAGCTAAGAAGAGCATGCATGTGACTTATCCTAAAATAATTACCAAGACTTTAAACGACTCTAAACGTATGTTTATTTAGTCAGCGGTTGCACACCGAGCTAAGAGCATTTTGTTGGAATACAATTACAGACTGGTGCTCTATACTGCTGTCAGGCCACATATACCCTTACATTAAATACAAGAGAGCACCACAGAATATATAGTTGAGTAGACGTTTATTTTCAGTGGTGCAATGAAACAGAAATAGTAGCGTGTGTGGTGGTGCTTCACTGGGGGAACGTTGCAGGGTAGTTTGAAATACTTTAAAATTAATATCTCTGTTGGCAAGATTTCAATAAGCTGAATATTTAGCCAACAACATTTACTTTTAGCAACGCAATGAATTATCCCTCAATCTATTCTGTTGGGATTAGAGCCCACGGTCAGCCATGATACAGCAACCATGGAGTTATAAGGGTTAAGCGCCTTGCACAAGGGCCCAAATAAGCAACCAATGGATGGGACTGGAACTCACAACCTTCAGATTAGGAGCCTCAGAAAAACACACTATATTTTACTAATTGAGAAAAAAACATCAAACAAAACAACTTAGGCTTAGTGGTTAGTATGTTCGTTTCTCAGCGCTGGGGATCCAGGTTCGAATCCCTATCTGGGTGGAGTTTCCGTGTTGTGTCCGTGTGGGTTTTCTCAAGGTTTCTTCCCACAGTCACATGGATTCAGGGTGAATTGGCTGCTGTAAATTGCCCCTACATTATATTATGTGCGTGTGTATGGCATCAGAAAGGGTCAAAAAGTTTTGAGAACTCAAAAACAGAATTCGTAAAAAATTTTCTTCGTTGCACATTTTTGTGCCCGCGCTTCTCATTTTTGCGCTCGCGCTTCTCATTTTTGCGCTCACGCTCTTCTCTCTATCGCCCCCTCGCGCCTAAAAATTTCTCACGTTTGATTTTTGTATTTAGGACCCGTTTTAACAGCCCACCCAGCCGTGCTACACACTGACAAATTGTGGATTAACACATTTTAAAAAAGTGGGACTGAAAAATAAAATAATGAAAATTAAAATGGCTGATAGAAGTAAACAAACTCGCAACTCATTTTTCAAAAACAAAACACATTTCGCGCAGATTCGCTCGTGTCGCCGGATGTGTAAGCATGGCTGGGTGGGCTGGACTTTTCTCGAGCAGCCAATTACTGTCTAGATCCCGCCCACCCGTTAAAATAGGTCCTAAATACAAATATCGAACGTGAGGGGGCGATAGATAGAAGCGCGAGTGAAAAAAAGAAGCACAAGCGAGAAAAAAAGAAGCGCAGGCAAAAAAAAAGAAAAGCGCGAGCAAAAAAATGTGCAACGAAAGAAATTGCCAATGGATGCTGTTTTTAAGTTTCAGGTTTCTGCGCGGTGCGCTTTCGGTTCTGGTTTCTCGCCTGTGTGTTTGCTGTGTTTACGTGCAGGCTGCACCATGTGTAACCCTACAAATTCTAGGTTGCCAGACATTCAGGTTTCTGCGCGGTGGCGCTTTCTGTTTTGGTTTCACGCCTGTGTGTTTTCCGTGGTAACCTGCAGGCTGCATGAGGTGTAGCGCTGTACGTACTAGGTTGTCAGGTATTCAGTTTTCTGAGCTGTTGCGTATTTGGTTTGGGTTGGCGTTTTTATTTGTTGTATTTTGGTTGTTTAAGTTTGTGTTTACTTGTGTTTATATTAAACTTATTTGGTTATTATTTTCATTTTTTGTCGTTGTTTGATCCTCCAGTACTCTCCGCTACCCCTTTAGCTTTGACTGGCCTGGGTCGCGTTGGCGCTAGCGCCACCTAGAGGCAGTCGTGACAATAGCTATCTACCCTTAAATCATACCTACCTACCTAATGTAAATAAGTACACAATATAAACAAAGTAAGTTATTTTTTTCACATTTAGTCAATTAACAGACGTTAGTTATGAAGAAACCAGCTGAGCTACAGTAATTATGTTTTTTAGCATTTTCTGCATTTAATTTTTTTTTTTTTAGGAATTGTTGTAAATTATATAATTTACCTGGAGTTGTATCACTTTGTGCTGTTGGTTCTGTGTCCACTGCAATTGATTACAATTATTATTATTATTTAATAACACAAACATTTGATGACTAATTATTATGTATAAAAGTAAAACTGACAGTAATTCGCATACACACGTGTTAGTAAAGTGTTTAATCATTTGGTTATAACTTTTATAATGTTGATTACTTACAAGTCAGATTCCAAAAAAGTTGGGACACTAAATAAAAACATGCAATGATGTGGAAGTGCAAACATTCAATCTTTTATTCAGAATAGAACACAAATTACAGGTCAAAAGTTTAAACTGAGAGAATGGATTATTTTAAGGGAAAATATGTTGTTTAAAAATTTCATGGCATCAATAAATCCCAAAAACAGGGTAACACCATTCTGGTATTGCTGCACAACAAGGGTGGAATTGATGATCCTCTTACCATTTTGGTTTCAGAGAGACACTGACACTCTGAGAAGCTATTTTTATAAACAATCATGTTGTCAGTTGACCAAATTAGTGTTAATTGGTCTTACAGCTGTTCGTTATATGCTAAATTTCATTTTTCCAGGCACTTATTGCTACTTGTCCCAACTTTTTTAGGATTTGTGGACACTGAAATTTTGAATCAACATATTTCTCCTTTAAAATGTTACATTTTCTCAGATTAAACTTTTGATCTGTCATCTATGTTCTATTCCGAATAAAATATTGACATTTGCCATCTCCACATCATTGCATTCAGTTTTTATTTACAATTTGTTTAGTGTCCCAACTTTTTTGGAATCCGGTTTGTACCTACATTTAAAAAAAATAGACGGTAATGGATCTATTATAAAAAGAGGAAACATTATTTTATGAATTGACTGCAATACAAAATACAAATATCTTATGTGAAGATTTACAGTTTTAAATCTCTTGTTTTGTTATATTAAAATTATATTATTTATTTTTAAACTTCACATTTTTTCTATAATTTGATGTTTATATAAACACTGCCATAATATCTACTGTTGCTATAACAAAAAATGTTAAACTGATACAGCTATTGTCATGAATCGCTGTCGTACTGTGTTGCGGCTCGAGAAGCGCGCCGACATAGAGTGTGACAGAATGCCGATCTTCAGCGATTTGGATCTAGGAAGGTTTGTGTCCTGGTAAGTGATTTTTTTTTTGTGTGTGTATTCTGGCTGAGGCGCTTGTGCTACGTACTTCAGCGCTAGCCCTGCCTACTAGTTTCTCTTTTTTGTATTCAGGTCATGGCGCTCGTGCTGTTTACTTCGGCGCTGCTGGTCGCGTTGTCCTGGCTTTTTGAGCATTTCCGCTTTTATTTTTCTTCCCGTTGGTGTAACCACCCCCCCCCCCCCCCACTATGTCTGACTCGTGGTGGTGTGAAGAGTTAGTGTCCCGAGACAGGGGAGAATCGAATTGTTCTGAGGAGAGTATCATCGACTTGTGTGTCGACTCCGAGGATGATTAGTATGATTCTTTTTTCTCAGAGCACATTCTTCCGCCCCAATTACTAATCAATTCTCCTGATTTGTAGCCCACTTCGCGATCACGCTCCAAAGGGCTGTCCTTTCCCCTGTGGAGCGCCACTCCTGCATTTTATAAATCACCCTGTTTATTTCATGTTTCTCCCTATGCCTGCCCCAGACATTTTTTGCCTCCCTTCTCTTTACACTTACCTTCTCCTCCCTTCGCCACCTATGAGAGGTCAGACCCTGATTTCTCGAGGTGTGCGATCAAGCATTCCCAGGACCCCTAACCTACAGCCCAGCCGAGGCGCAGACCCTGATGCAGTGGTAGGAGATGTCGTCCCCCCAGGGTTTCTGGGAGGATGGAATCTCTCTCTGCTCCCAGTGAGTGAATGCTGGGAGAGGAGTAGGTGCTAGGGAGGCGTGTGTGAGTGCACATGTGTTGCCTGAGGTGTGTGTCCCAGAGCGTGGGGTGTCCAAGGAGTATGTGTAAGTGTGCCATACCTGAGCTGTGTGTGGTGCCTGAGGTTGGTGTGTCTAAGGTGTGTGTGCGTGTTGTTCCGAAGAGGTGTGAGGAGAAGCATATGGTCCCTGAGTGTGTGGAACCTATCCAAAATGTTCCTTCCCTTGGTTCTCCTGGTTCCCCGACACCTTTCCCACCATCCCTGTGGGTCCTTCACCTGTTGTACTTCGTCCACGTCTGGTGTTTCTGTTTGTGATCTTGTTCCTTGTTTTTGTGGTATTCCCCTTTTCTTCTGCCCTCTCCATCATTCTTGTTGTTCCAAGTTCCTCTCATGCTCATGTTCCATGCAACCCCATTCGCGCCCTCAGCTCCGCTCGCGACTCCGGCCCTCTCGGCTCTGCTCGCGACCCCGACCCTCTTGCCGCGTGTCGTGACCTCGACCCTCTCGCCGTGTCTCGCGACCTAGTCACCGCTCGGCAGGGGGGAGTCTGCACTGGGCGGTAGTCTGAGTTTCTCGCTGTGTGTTTGGGTATCTCTGTCGTTTTTTCGTCTTTGCAGAACAGAGCCACGGATGATGCTGAGAAGGACGAGGGGTGCAGAAGAGCTCTGCTTGTGGTCCAGACGGGGTCACCGCTAATGCCAACAAGGGTGGGACTGCTCGGACCTTCACTGCCCACAGAGACTGCACCCTGGAGGCCGTCCATCACAGAGACTGCACTCTGAAGGCCGCCAAAGAGGTGGAGCCCTCATGGCCGTCCCACTCGTCGCCACCAGAGAGGCAGCACCCTTAAGGCCATCCTGCTCATCACCCGCTGGAGTGGCGGAGCCCTAAAGGCCGTCTTCTTCGTCAAATCGGCACTGGTTTTGTTGCACGTTGTCCTTTTGCCCTATGTTGTGTTTTTCCCTGTTTGTCCTTCACAATAAACTCGTTCTTTTACCGCCGCCTCTTGGATCCATTCAGCGTGGTTCTCGTGCCGCAAGACGGGTACGACAGCAAGTGTGACTGCTAATCTCATACAAAGTAAAGTGTTTAAACATTTAGTTATGACATTTATAATGTTGATTACTTACCATATTCAGTGGGAATAACAGTAGGAGTGACAGATTCTATATTTAAGAAAGAAAAAAGAAAATGTTATTATGTAAACTGACTCCAGTACACAAACATAAACATCTTGTGTAATGATTTAAAATTATACTGATCACCTTATAATTACTGTTAATAATTAAAACAAATAAAAACGATTCATAATTGATTTAAGACATATTTGCAAGTTGTTTATCAGTTTATGACCAATTTACATCATTAATATGAATTACCTGTAGATCCTGTTTCCAACCCACCTACAGCACAGACAGAAAGAACAAATAAAATCTGATTATTATATAATATACACTTATAAAATACTATGTACTATAAAATTACTATGATAAAATACAATAGTTTTAAAACCCAGATTAAAAAGGGGTTGCCAGAATGTTGCTGGTGCAATACAGCGATCAAGTTCAGCAGTTTATAAAATATATATATATATATATATTTTGTTGACTTATTTTCAGATTAATCATATACCATAAAAACAAATACTTTCAGAATCTTGAACTTGAGTGAGGTTGAACATTTGGAAGAGTAAATAATTATAATACATTTGCTTAAATATTTGGGTGGCGCGGTGGCTTAGTGGTTAGCACATTTACTCTCAGCACTGGGGATTTCCAGGTCGAATCCCGATCTGGGTGGAGTGTCCATGTTCTCCCCGTGTCTGTGTGGGTTGCCTCCGGGTTCTCTGGTTTCCTCCCACGTTCCAAAAACATGAGGGCAAATTGAATGTTCTAAAGTGCCCCATATAGTGTGTGTGACTGTGTAAGTGAGTGAGTGCATGCCCAGCGATGGATTGGCACCCTGTCCTGGGTATATCTGCCCAGCGCACGAGACATTCTCCCCTGGAAGGGCATGGGGAACCCCACCACCACGTCTTAAATATTATTGAATTTATTTACAGAAAAAAAAAAAATCAGGATAAAGGAAGTATATCAGGAAGAAAATAAATTAAATGCTAATTAAATCTACAAATTAAATGCAGCCCTCTAATGGAAACAGCACTGCAACTGTTTTATTTTACTCTTTTTGCTGCTCTCAGGAGTCGCCACAGAGGATCATTATTCAACATCTGTGCCCATCCTGAGTATCACACCAACAACCTGCATGTCCACACTACATCCAGAAACCTTCTCTTTGGTCTTCTTGTCCTCCTCTTTCCTGGAGGTTTTAACCTCAGCATGCCTTCTCTCCATCTGTCCAAATCACCTTAATCTCAACTCTCAAACCTCGTCTCTAACAGCCCCGCTAATGAATACAGAAAACACAGCATTTTAGTTAACTCTTTATTAAAACTTGATAATGAACTTACTCATAAAGAGCAGGAAGCTCAGGATCAGTAGAGACTTCATGTTGAGAGGAAACAACAATGCACTCTGAAAAAGATAAATCAATTATGTATTAAGTTCAAACTTTTTTAATTGTGTGTGTGTTTACCAACAACAAAACAAAACAAACAATTTAAAACAAAAAAAATCTATAATGACTTAAAATGTAAAGATCTATGTGTGTTTAATGTTTAATTTCGAATAAATTAAAAAAAAAAACTCTCACACACTTGATAGTGTTGAATCTTTTTTTTTTTTTAAAAAAAAAAAAAGAAAAACACCCATGAAACAGAGGAGTTTGATAGCCTTAATAACTGCTTTTAATCCACAACTGACTCTCATCATTCTCTGTTAGTGATTAAACAGTAAGCAGGTTTTATGTCCCCCTTTGCTCTCAAACCAACAGCTGCAAATTCAAAAAGCTTGCGTTGCATTAAAGACTTTTAGTCCATTTGTTGTTAGTGGAAATATGTCTGTGTCCTTAAATTCTACTCCAAAGCTTTAGCTCTAAAGATAAGCGTTTTAATCCACTGAAGTCAAATTTGTCTTTTAAAGAAGAAGCAAAGGTGTCCATCACGAACAATCAAAATATTTAAAATAAAATTTCAAATGTAAGAATTTCTTAAATCAGATGGATCCATCTCAAAATGAGGCACACAAGTATTCTAAGTTATTGTTTTTTACTGATAATACATGTCTGTAAGAGGACGGGTCCCACACTTAGTCCTCACAAAGATTATTCACATACAACAATTCAACAATTCTTAACATAAAAACAAGAAAAATATGTAAAAATGTAAAAAAAAAAAAAAATAATAATAAATAAATAAAAAAATAATAAAGAGATATTTCTTCTCTGTAACTTCAAATTTCTCTTTTGGGATTAATAGATAATATGGATAATGGATATATTTTTTTTAATAATAACATAAAATTCTACATAATCAGGCTTCACAGTATCTAAGTGAACTCATTCAGTTATACAAACCAAAACATGAACTGCACTCTTTAGGTGCTGGTTTACTTTTAGTTCCTAAAATTAATACAGTTACTGCTGGTGGAAAAGCATTCTCCCACAAGGCTCCTTCTGAATCACTATCACTACCAATCTTTACAAGTAGATTGAAAAAGCACATCTGTTTACATTTGCGTTCAATTAATTCCCTAACACTAACACTAGTCTATGCTGGCATTAGACCTCTTTACCCTGCTCATTATTAGTAGAGGTTGTGGCACTGAAATTATTTTATTCTAGGGGGCCTTCTCAATTTAGTAGAGTCTGCAGTATCTGCCCCTTTTAGTTCTGCTACTTTAGTCAGTTATGCCGGAGTCACATGTTGCACTGTGTATCAATCATACTACATTTATTACATAATTACGGTTTGTTATTAGCTCTGTGTTTCTTGACTGTTTTTCAGAGGTGTGGTTTTGAGAAGTCTATGGCACTGCCGGAGCACTGCGGATAAGACAATCATGGAACGATACATGGACTTCTGTTGAACTGACAGCGCTGCAGTCTGGGACAATGGACTTAATGGATTTCTATTGTTAAATTTGGATACATATGGATAAATATGCACTAATCTATACACAATCTATACATGGCTATCCTACACTGTCATGTTGCCGGCCGCTCAAGGAGGATGAGTCCCCCACTGAGCCTTGGTCATCCCAAGGTTTCGTCCTAAAAAATAACATCATAACAGGGAGTTTTTTCTTGTCACTGTCACTTGGGTTGCTTTTTGGTCTGTAAAGCTGCTTTGTGATTGTTTTTTTAAATAATCATTTAAGGAACAAACAGTTGAAATATATATTAATAGATTTTTATTATTTAATAACAATAGAAATATAAATTACATTTACATTTAGCACTTTAATCCAAAGTGAATTACAAATGAGAACAAATACAGTTAAATCATCTTACCAGAATGCAGCCTGCTTGTGTGATGAGACAATCAGGCAGTCATCTCGCTGTAAAGAGCATCCCTCACTATTTAAACGAGTGCAACGTCATGAGGCATTACTGAAATATGCAGCAGTGTAACAAGATGGACCACTTGGATTTGAATAAAACCTGCTGCCTTTTATACTTCACTTTTATATTAAAAATTCCCAATGCCTCTGAACAATTCTGGGTTAGTGGCTTGCTTCATAATTAGTCCCACTTTAAAGCTTTTAAAGTGTAATAATAAGTACAAATTATAGAATTCTCAAAAAATAAAGGGAACACTAAAATAACACACCCAAAATCTTAATGAATAAAATATTTTAGTTGAAAATCCTTATTTTGAGACCAAAATAACAATGATCAAATTGTAAATCAAAATTATTATCCCATGTCTGGATTTTGAATTATACTCAAAATCAAAATGGTAAATCAAATAACACGCTGATCCAACTTTACTTCTTCAAGACACATTAAAATGAGGCTCAGTAGTGTGTGTGGCCTCCACGTGCCTGTATGACCTCCCTACAATGCCTGAGCATGCTCCTGATGAGGCGGCGGACGTTCTCTGCTACGGCCAACTCCATGTCTCCTGGTGTACTGGCCTGTCTCCTGGTATCTGCTCCATGCTCTGGACACTGTGATGACAAACAGAGCAAACCTTCTTGCCACAGCTGGCATTAATGTGCCATCCTGAATAAGCGGCACACCCTGAGCAACCTCTGTGGGTTGTAGACATCCTGGTATCATGCTATCTCTATGGTGAGAGAACTGAAAAAAATGCAAAAGTGAAAAAAATCCGCCAGAAAGGATCAGAACAGAGAAAAGGTCTGTAGTCACAATCATTGTTGCTTCCTAACTGGACAGTGTGGTGGACTTGGAGTTACATTGTGTTGTTCAAGTTTTCCCTTAATTAAAAGATACAGATTGAACCTAAAAATCTCCAATATTAAAGCCATAAATCTGCAATGTTATTGACATTGTGGTTGCATTAAAGCTGCAGTTTGCCAGTTTAGCAAAATTCAGTCTTTAATAGAACTGCTGTTACATGTATTTAAATAATTGTTAAAAGTTTCTTAAAAGTCATTAAGTTTTGCTGATGTTTTTTTTTTACTGCACAACAAAAGACTGTTGAAAGTAAAAAATATATATATATTTTGAGATTCTGCTGGAAGTCTTAAAATCCCCAGTGAAAAATACACCAGTTAAGTGTGTGTGCCATGTTTCTGTTCAGCACTTACACACAGTAACAGACTGAAACACAAAAACAGGGCCATTATTATCTGATTAAAGAAAATACATTTCTGTATTTTTATTTTTTTTATTCAGTGTCTGATTAACAAATAAAGACAAGGAGCCAGAGATATAAAAATGCTAAACATTAACAAAGAATGTTATTTGCAAAAAGTCCCTTTCTTGCTACATCATAACTCTGCTCAGAACAAAATCCATTAGATTCAAAAATTGACAAGTCTGTGAAGGATCTTTAAAGCACCCTGGTTTCAAATTTGCTAAATACAAAGAAGATGAATAAGAATGTCGACTGCAATTCAGAACCCACATACTGTTTACCCTCGAAAATATATTTTTTTACTGATGGTGCTCAGCATGTGGAAATGTGGAGCCTTCAACCTTCACCCTGTTTATTAAATCTATTACACTCTAATACAAACTTATTATCATACAATAACGGCACAATGCACCTTAACAATACCTTACATGGACAAACATATTAGGACACACCTCTTAATCTCTAGCAATGTTCTTTGGACAATCATACACTTCCAAACTTAAGGGAATAGTTTGGGTAAGGCCCTTGCTGTTTTTATGATACAAAGTCCATAAATGGTTGGTGAGTTTGTTGTAGATGGACTTGACTAGCCCACTTAGAGATCTGACCTCAACCCCATCCAACACCTTTGGGATGAAGAAGAAATAGAGATACTGCCAACCAAATGCTCTTATCTAACATTGGTGTCTTATACCACAAATGCTTTGGACCAATGAACAAAATGAACCAATAAACCAAAATCTTGTAGAAAGCATTCCAGAAAGACTGAAAATTTTTATGGCTGCTGGAGGGACCAGCTTAGAATGTGACTGTGTGAATCTCAACACCTTTTATTATACATTAAGAAAAGCACACAAACAGTTCTTATACCATTTAAACATTTCAGGTATCTTTAAAATTCGGCAAGTCTGGTTTGTACACTGCACTAACGGAGTGTTCAGTCTTAAATTATCCAAACAGGTGTTGTTGCAGCAACAATAGGATGATTGGCAGCATTGTTATTGTTACATATCACATCATGTCATGCTGCATTCCTGCCATTTCTATATAAAAGTGCTTTTTATGAATAAGCATTGTGCTGCGATGCCCAACCCTGTTCCTGTGAAAGAGCAAAACGAGGAATGCTGTTCATTCTACTAACAAATTTGGCACATGAGAGGTGAAGAAACTGCCCGCTGCAAAACTTTAAATGCCACAAGTCATCCAAACAAGTCAGATCACAATTACATTCAGTCATTTCAACTAAACCTTGTTGTTATCGTAAAATACTCATCACAAACAGATTCTTTACTTTGTCACGAGTTCATTTCTAAAACTCAGACCTGAGTTAATGCCTGGTTCAGTCTGGGAATAAAAAACAAAGTTTTTACATAGTAATGCGGGAAAAAAAACAAAAAACATGATGCTAAGATGAAATCTCATGATGTGTATCTCAAGATGTGTAATCTCGGATGAAAAACACATGACTCATTACACCATTCTTATTTATTCAACAAAATAAAGACAGAATGGAAAAGACTTAACAAAATAAACCTCATTAAATGAATTTAACAATAACCTGATGAATTCATTCTGTGTGTCTTTTAAGTCATTCTGAAGAAATGCAAGGTTTGTGTACATTTATTTATACACAACTTCACCACAGCGTTTTAATTTGGTTGACAAGGTCATTGCAAAACCGTAAAAGTGTAGATTTAATTGTGTGTTTGTAATCATTGTTACTACACTATATCCTTTTACATGATATCATTTTGCAGATGCTTTTATACAAAGTGAATATTCCAACTTGATGTGGCACAGGGTGGAAAAATTATGGGCCTCACTTACGAACCCACACAATAAACTTGTAGAGCACTCTGGGTTTGACCCTCCAACCTTTCAAATTGATGACCAAAAAAATCTAACCACTAAGTTACCGTGGCCACGATTGTCTTTTCTACATTATATTTACACTTAGGCATGTAGCAGACACATTTATCAGAAGTAACATACAACACAAGTCAGTAGTTAAGGAGAAACCAGCTACACAGTAGTATCATCAAACCTGAGCATTGTTTCTTCTGGCTGCGCCTTTTTTTTAAAGCAAGTGCTTGTGGAAGAGATGTGTTTTGAAAAGTTTCTTTAACATGCTGAGTGACAGCCTTATGGCGAGCATTGGAGGACCATTCCAGCATTTAGCAGTGGTGAACGATACAGAGTGAGAATTAGAGCCATGGTGAGTTGGACATTCATTACTAGAGTGCAGTAAACCAGGCAGAGTGTATTTAGGAAAGATGGATTGAAGGTAAGAGGGGGCAGATCCAGAGATTGTTTGCTGACTCTTTCTTCCACGTTCCATAGGATACATGGCCTTACATTTAATTAACTTTGATCCGGGTACTGAAATGGCCAGTCTGCAGTCACGATCTTTCACCTATAGAGAAAATTTGGCACATCATAAAGAGGAAGTTGTGACTAAGAAGGCCCAAGACGATTGAACAGTTAGAGGTCTATATTAGACATGAATGGGAGAGCGTTCCTATTTTTAAACTTGAGAAGCTGGTCTCCTCTGTCCCCAGACGTCTGTTGAGTGTTGTAAGAAGGGGGATGCCACACAGTGGTAAAAATGGCCTTGTCCCAACTTTTTCGGTATTTTTTAAACAACATATTTTTCCCATAAAATGATAGATTCTCTTAGTTTAAAGTTTTGATCTGTGATTTGTGCTCTATTCTGAATAAAAGATTAGATGTCGGCACCTCTACATCATTGCATTCAGTTTTTATTCACAATTTGTCCCAACTTTTTTTAGAATCCGGTTTGTATAATTTTTACTATTGTTAAATATAAACATATATAGATAAAAATGGACTGATCTAAACACAACTTTTAAATGGCTATCCTACACTGTGATCCTGCCCAGATGCTCAGGGAGGATGAGTCCCCCGAGCCTTGGTCCTCCCAGAGTTTCTTCACAATAATGAATTTTTTCTTGCCACTGTCGCTCTTTGTGGGCTTAGGACTTTGAACTCTGTAAAGCATCTTTGTGCATAGTTGTAAAAAGCACTATATAAATAAATTATTCGAACCTAAACTTGACACTGTGCTGAGACACAGCAAACATTCTTGCCACAGCTTGCATTGATGTGCCATCTTGAATAAGCTGCACTACACTGCCTTATGCTACCTCTATGGTGAAAGAACTGAAAAGATGCAAAAGTGACCAAAACATCGCCAAGAAAGAATGAGAACAGAGAAAAGGTCTGTGTCACCACCTGCAGAAACTCTCCTTTTCAAGTGCCTCTCATTTCTTGGAGTTAAATTGTGTTGTTTAAGTGTTCCCTGTATTTTTTGAGCAATGTATATGACAGATTCACAATGTATTGCAAGTAAACTGAATAGCAGTATTTTGTATTATATCCCAAATACTGTGACTTAATCCTGATATTGCAATTCCCATGGCTAGCTGATTAACAGTTATCAAGGAAGACTGTGAATAGACAACTGGATAAACTAGTAAAACAGATAAGATTATAGAAGTAAATAGCAGCTGGATTAAAGCTGAAGGCCATGGAGTACGAATCAAAAGGTTTCAGGCTTCAAGCACCAACATAATCTCAGCGGCCTTCAGCACAATTCTCTACACTGAGTTTTGTAAAATGTCAGTCATATAAATCACAGCTTCTATTCAATTGTCTACATGCAGTCATGTAACCAGCCACGTTAGATAGATAAACTTTATTTGTTGCCAAGTTACATAACAGAAGAACTAGAACAACCAGATATACAGAACACACAGTCACAGTGAGGTATGAGAACTTAAACCTTCATCACAACAAAGCTGCTGCTTTTCTAAGATGTTGACAGCAATTAATAGTCACCTTTTAACAATATCTGCTCGACAAGAGAAAAAAGAAGGCGGAAAAAAACAAAAACAAAAAAAAACTAAAATAGGTAAAAAAAATATATATATATATATTAAGGACAGATTTTAAAAATGTTAAATTATTTAAACCTAGGTCACAGATTCTGTAAACTAATCAGATTTCAGGTTTGAGCTATAAATAAAAATGCACTATTTTTTTCAAAACTGCTAGAATGTACAAAAGGAAAAGAGATACTGTCAGGTGCGTGAGGCACACCGGCCTTATTTTGTGTTCTGTTCTCTTTTCATTGGTTAATTATTCATCACGTGATGAGGACTTTTGGTTTATATTCTCTTCTGGTCCGGTATATCCTCGTCGCGTCTAACTTTATATGTTGAGTTTGCGTGTTCGGTTCCGTTTTTGTCTGTAGCGTTTATCCGTCTGTATGAATAAACGCCTATTTTTGATCCTCACCTGGTTACCTGCTCCTTCCAGCTCCCCTCTGTGCGAGCTTACGGTAGCTCCCCTCCGTGCGAGCTACCTGTTTCGGCGCCCAGCACGCTAACGTGACAGTAGACGCGACCAAGTAAATTTGGAGCCCGTTTCACCAGGTGAGGTGATTTTATTGTGTTTACCCGCGCTCGGGTTTTGTTTTGGCCGGGGCAGTATGGAGACCCCATGGTGATACGCGTTGATTGTGGATCGCAGGGAGGTGGAATGTGAGAGCTCTGAGGAGGATTATTCTTCCGAGGATTAATTTCTCCCGTTCTGCCTCAGCGATTGCACTCTCTCTTGTGCCACCCTCCTCAATTCGCCCGGGTGGATTCCAGATCTTACCCGGTGCGCGATAAAACGGCCGTCATCTCCAGTTCCGCCTAATAATCGGTCCCGGCGCAGGCGCACCGCTCGCGGTAGGCGAGTGCCCCACAGCAGATCTGTAGAGCAGACTTATGTTCCAGGTATTCGCTGTGGGGCTCTCTGGGTAGGGCTTTCCCCCGACACACGGCGCAGCCCGATCGAGTTCCCCGATTCAGAGGGTGAGTCGATTCGCGCGTGCGAGTCGGTTCGTGAGTATAGAATATAAGTTCCAGCGCCGCCGCCGCGCGCTTTAAATTCCTGTGCCTCCCCGTGCCCACAATTTCCGCAACGCCGGCGCGCGCCCACTATATTCCCGCAACGCCGGCGCGTGCCCACTACATTCCCGCGCCACCGCGCGCCCACTTCATTCCCGCACCGCCGCGTGCCTGCCGGACTCCCGCAACGCTGCCGCGAGCCCGCCGGACTCCCGCAACACCAGCGCGTATATTGCTAATTTTGTTAAACGCGAACCCGCCGTCTCACCCTGTCCGGATCGCGAACCCGCCGTCTCACCCAGTCCGGATTGCGACACCGGATTGCCTAAAGGGGGGGATGGGGGGGTTCTTTCCATCATGACCTCATATACTTGTACCTGGGTATTGCATCGTATCTATGTTCCTCTGTGCAGGCAAAAGAGGAGGGGCGTGACGGAGACAGCGGAGAGCAGGAAAGCTTGTCAGACTCTCCCAGTGACGCTGTCTCCATGACCTGGACATGGCAGGCGGAGGACTCCAGGTCCGCAGAGGCCGATACCAGATCCGCCCAGTCGACAGAGGCCGATACTGGATCCGCCCAGTCCGCTGAGGTCGCTGCCTATTCCACCGAGGTCGCTGCCTGTTCCACCGAGGTCGCTGCCGGTTCCACCGAGGTCGCGGCCTGTTCCACCGAGGTCGTGGCCTGTTCCACCGAGGCCGCCGCCTGTTCCACTGAGGCCGACGACTGTTCCACTGAGGCCGACGACTGTTCCACTGAGGCCGACGACTGTTCCACTGAGGTCGACGACTTCCACTTCCTCCTTCCATGGGGAGGACCGGCAATCGCCGGTCATAGGGCAAAGAACTTTGTGCCGCCCGCCTCGTCGACCACCCGAGGGGCAAGGAACTCTGGGCTGTCCTCCTCGCCGTCCGCCAGAGGGACGGAGAACCCTAGCCGCCATCCGCGGCGCCCGCCTTAGGGGCGGGGATCCTTTTTTTTCTTTCTGCTGTTTGCGCCCCCCTGCGGTGGACGCTCCTTGAAAAGAGGGGGCGAACTGTCTCGCGCACCTGCCTTATTTTGTGTTCTGTTCCCTTTTCATTGGTTAATTATTAATCACGTGATGAGGACTTTTGGTTTATATTCTCTTCTGTTTCGGTATGTCCTCGTCCTTAATTCATAAGCCCGAGGTTGAGGAACCAGACTTGAAGGTCTGCCGTTCGATTCCTGGAAAGTATGATGCCTGCAGCACCCTTGAGCAAAGCACCCAACTAAACCCCCATTGCTGCCCATCGCTTCAGGTATTTCCCTCAGTGTGTATGTTTGAGTGTTTCACTGAAGGGATGGGTGAAATTCTGAGGACTGAATCTTTTGTGTTTAAGTACAGAAAGCATGTAGATCACTTTATATAGGGAAAGCCAGAAATGAGAAATGTCATGAGAAAGTGAACAGCTGCTGCCCCCCTCTGGTGCCTCACCTGCTTTGTTACTTGTCAGGTGCATGAGTGTCATCAGAACTGCGGCTTACCTGGATACAGTGCTGCATTGAGGTTGGATTCCAACACCTGGTGATTAATCTTAATGCTTTAACTGTATGTACATTTGTGTACACAGTTGGCAGTGCAGTTTAAAATTGAACATATACGCTCTCATTTAGAAGAATGAAAACACCTTTTATAAGCAAAAATTCCAACAATTTTAGCAGATTTTATTTTTTAGCTGTTCTTGCATTTATCGTCTCAACTTTTCTAAAAATAGGGCTTATGTATTATATTAATGTCGTTATTATATTCATTCACTAGGGTCGCGGGGGGTGGGGGTGCTTTGGGGCCCATGCCCATCGGGGGAGAACATTTTGGGGCGCTGGACAAATACACCCAAGAAAGGATGCCAAGCTATCGCTGGGCACACTCACACAGACACAGACTATAGAGGCAATTTAGAGCAGGCAATGTACTTTAAATCCATGTTTTTGGACCGCAGGAAACCAGAGAACCTGGCGGAAACCCACGCGAATATGAAAACTCCACACAGATTGGGATTCAAAATGGAAATCCTCTGCGCTTTAGATCACTTAATAGTGGACCAGCTTCCACCTTACAACAAAAAGGTCCTGGGTTTGATTCCCATGCATGGCTCTGTGTGGATTCTGCAGGTTCTGTGGATTTATTTTGGAAACTTTGGTGTCCAGTTTCTATCCCCATTTTAAAACATGGTACAATTAATTATATTAAATTGGCTGACCCCTTTGACAATATCAGCTGAAACTGTTTGGAACTAGTCACCAAGGTTGCATCCACCCCCCCCCCCCCTCTTTTTAATAAACAACATTCTGTAATTTGTAATGGAAAGTATGTGGACATCTGATGAACAAGTGCCATTCTGAAACCATGCAGTAATATGTAATTATAACACCGCAACAATCGCGGGCTGGTGTATCAGCCATGATTAAAGGATAAATGAGAAGACTCTGTAAAACAAAACTGCAAACAGAGTTCCAATTAATTTCTAGCGTATTCATTAAAGTCAAGCTGAATATTTAAGGACACTAAATAGGTTAATAGTGGAAGAGCCTTCACTAAAGTGTCGTCGAAGCTTTGGGCATTATATTACATACATTTTCATTAACCTTCATAGGAATAAGGAAAAGATTAGGGTAATTTATTAATTGTTGACATATAGTGTAAACTTTCGTCTGTGCTGTGATAGGTTATGATTGGATTCCCAGTTAAACAAAAATTTTTCTGTTGGTTAAATTATTAGGATAGATTAGCATCTACCTCCCGTAAACACTTAAGATACAGTGATCAGTGTGAGAGTGCATAAAGCTTCTCAGCGCTGTTCTCGAGTCGCTCTCGGTACTCCAGGCTGCTGTAGTTACTTTCGGGTACCCCATCTAAACCGCACATCAGACCCCAACAGCAACACGCTATGACGGCTGTGCTGTCGCTGTCTCCTGTGCACACAACAGCATTTATATACATACAACTGCCTTTATGGACACCTGTTCAAACATCCATAAGAATACAACTGGAACACAGCTGGCTTAGTATGAGGTTTGTTCACATACTTCTGACTATACACAATGTACAGTCATTGTCTTATTGTGATTATCACTGGAGGATGTTCAATTCACCTACATCTTACTGATGTTAGTAAAAAGTCCTCTCACCTCCATGAAATCCTGCTCTGCTCATCAACTCCTCCCAGCTGGATCCCGCCCCCAGCAGGGCATCCAAAGCTATCATTGGTGCATCATGACCACTTCGACCTGCCCACCCAGAAAGACTGAAGCTTTTATAAACCCCATCACGTTCGGCAGGTCCGTAACTATCAGGAAACACAGCAGGACCAGTTCCTAAGGATAAACCTCGAAGTTCCAGATACCTGACAAAATCAAGTCTGCAATTAGTCAATTTGTTGTTAACAATAATAATGCTAAGTAGTTATATAATATAGTCTATAGTATAGACAATCATTTGCATTGCTCCCAGTAAGATTTTCAGGAATGAATCAATGAGTCACTCGTTCATAAAAGTGATTAATTACACTATTAGAATAAATATTTATAAAGAATTTGTTCATGATCAAATTTTAAAATCAAGTTTGAAACAAGCCAAGACAGGTTTTCAGTTTATCGCAAAAATACAAAATTGAGGCCTTAATTTACCTGCTAGCATTTTTCTGGAATATGTAAGAAATTTTAAAATACACAGGGAAACATGCAAACACTAAAACTGGCTAAGGAATCAAAGCTGAGATATTCATTCAAATTGGTGAGATATCAAATTCAAACTTGATTATGGATAGATGGCAACTCTAAACACATTACAATTTACTGTACTTTGGGCAGATATAATAAATAAAGGTGTAATGTGCATTGTAGTGCAAAAAATTAATGAAGTGCAACACTGACAATAAGTTTTTTGTTTGTTTGTACAGATTTGTCTATGTGCAAAATGATTACCAGCTAATGAAACAATATAAATCATACAAAAATAATTACTTTGATTGTTTTAAGAGTTACAATACTAAAAACTTCTGAACAAATCTTCTAAATGATTAATTTTCCTGAACAGACTTAGCTGACTGAGTGGATGTCCTACCATTGCCACTTTTGTGTAAAATATGACCAGTCTCTTTCTGTCTCCGTCACAGCGTATCCTGCTGACTTTACGAATTCCTTTGCTAAAGGACATGCCTCCTTCACTAATCCTAATCCCCAGGTGGTGATTGGACGGCGTTGGGCAGCATACGATGTAAAGAGGGCAGAAGCTACGGCACCGAGAAATCCGGTTGGATGAGGATGAGTCATTCTGCCTGTTTCCACAGCAACGGCGACCAAAGACGAAAGCTGTTCTGGCCGAGGGTACCTAGCAAAAAAACAAAATTGCAACCATTTTCCCTTCTGACATCTTAAATGTTTAGTCATTTACATTATGTGCCTGAAAGCATGTGGACACATGATGGGGTTTAGGTGTTCAGGTGAGTTCTGATCATTTTTTCACCACAAAAGTTATATGAAAATATACACTGTTATAAAACAATTTTCACTGTCACAATGACCTTTATTTGTAAAATTCATAAAAAAATCTGAAGTTGTGTCAGAAACATCGGTGCTTTCATTGCCGGCTAATAAGAAATAATCAAAAGCCACTCCTCTGCCCCTAGCTGCCTTTAGCTGTCCTCAATTCTCCATGTCACAGGATTGCTTTTCCAGAGGCAAGGACAGATTGTAATAGAATTTATTCATTTATCCTGACAGAGCTAGGGAGCCAAAAATAACACATTATAAGACTGGGATTTTGGGCCGATTGGAATCTGACACAGATTATCAGACACATATACATGCAAAGCTATGGTGTCTGTATACTTTTGTGTGTATGTAATCAATATGGTATGACAAACCTTAAGCCAATGCACATAGATCTCATAGCAGCACCACATCCAGTACCTTCTGGATTATATGCAATTCTGTATCCTCCATCCTCCCCGGGTCTCAGTTGTGACACTCCTAAATCAAAAGGATCAAAGAACAGATTACTGATCAGCTGCATAAAATAGCATTAAAATCATAAAAGATTCCAACTACAAACCCACCCAAGATGCTAGAAGGTCCTGGTTTCCTTCCTTCCATGTCCTTCATTCCCTCCACATAACGCAACGCCACCTCATGTAGAAGTTCCTCACCTTCCTTTCCTATTAGACCACAGTTGGTAAAATCCCTTCTTAACAGATTTACACTCAGTTACAATTGTTTGCAAATATTTGTAAGCCAATGTGGACAAATAAACAGAAAATCTCAAATTCTCACTGATCTGAACCTCTCCATGGGTTTTTGGTCCATTAAATGGGGGTTTGATGTGTAATTCATCTCAGCACACCTACGGATCTATCTAAGCGGTTTAACTTGGAATAGTTAAATAATTAGCATCCTAAAAAAAAGCCATTACATGTGAAGGTATTCCAATACTTTAGTTCATAGTGTATACATTCCCTTTCTTAATGTACAAAAAACCTAATTAGTGTATATGAAATCAGGAACTTAAATTGTAGGACATTATCAATCAAACTATATGTTATTGTCTGTTCGATTACAAACAAACCCTTGTGCAAGACAAACCTGTGGCTAATGCTTCAGCAGTGGCCAGGTGAAGAACTGTATCATCACTAACTGGCCAATCAGGAAGCTTAACGGTAATGTTCTTAAGACCTCCAAGTTCTTGTAGTTCCTAAACAGAAACAATAGCAAGATCTTTAATTGACGGAGGTGTTTGATTTCCTTCGTTCGTACCATGACACACTTCAACAATTGTTGATGGTCTCTATTTACAACTGATATTTATA
>JAOUQT010015100.1:0-12012 GCA_025769995.1 Xyliphius kryptos | reverse complement strand
GAGCAAGACCCTTAACCCTCATTGCTCCAGGGTCCTGTTTCAACCCTGTATTCTGACCCCAACCAAGTTGGGATACCCGTAAGTCGCTTTGGATAAAAGCGTCTGCTAAATAACTAAATGTAAATGTAAATATATATACTGTCCCTCATCTACACATGTCAAAACCATCTCAGCCTGCACTCTCGTTATATTCCAGGTTATATTTGTGTTTTGGCCATCATTCTCAGACCATCAAGTTTGGTCACATTTAAAGAGAATGGCAACCGGCAAACGAATGGCAGTTACCATGGCAACTTTTTCATCAAGATGAAAGACAAGTACAAAATCAGATGAGCAGTCATTTTAGAAAACTTTTTAAAAATTTATTGTAGCTGTCCGTAGCCCACCCAGAACGTGTTCGTGACCCATAAGACCCACCAGAATCGCTGATATACACTGTGCTGTTAGTAGGATTGACGCATGCACCGAGTAATCTTTTGTATTTATTTGATTGATCAAGTGTCACTTGTCTTGCTTGTGGTTTTGTTGGGTCCTGTTTTGCTCGTGTTAGCGACATGCTGTGCATGTTTCCTTTTCTGTGTGAAGTTTGAATGTTCTCTCCGTGGGTTTCATGGCACTGGCCAAAGATATGCAAGTCAGAAAGTATAGAAAACTGTTCCTAGCTGTGATAAACCTGTCAAGGAGTTGTTTTTTTTCCTGAATTGTATCCGGAGAGAGCAGGGTTAGGCCCCAGCACATAATGCAACCACAATTAGGCTTATAAAATAAATGGACTTCTGCTTTTCTTATTTTTAAAAAAATAAAGTACTACAAACACTCGTCAATACTACAGAATCTGGTCAAAGTGTGTAATATTATATATCCATTTATAACAGGGCAACAAGGGAACCATTGTACTTTTACGTGCACTGGTGGATATGTCTACTGTGCAGACAAGAGTATATGGGTTTGTATGTGCATGAACGTACGCGCACACATGAGAGAAAGTGGGCGTAACTGAGAAGGTCTGTAATGAGGTGAAGGATCTCGGACAGTTTCGCAGGACCCACAGGAACGTTTTCACCTCATCACAGTGTAGCAGAGCTATGCACAAGAGGTGTGACAGACAAATGAGGTGATCTTTAGCAGGCCAGGAAGAACCAAGGCAAGCGCAGGAAACCCAACCGAACCCTCTGCAGCACACTAACGCACACACACACCTGCATGCCCACCAGCTCTAACACACCTCATCACTGAAAGTGGGACTGGAAGAAAAGATGACAATGAAGAGGCAGCAGTGGCTGCACCAGAGTCATAATCTAAACAGTATAAAGCTAGAGTTTATAACAGCCAACATAAATAACAGTTACTTGAAAAACAGAGGACTCTCTTAACAAAGTCAAAACCAGAGGACATGATTTAGAAATGATTCATTATTTAGTAAAATACCATACCGAGATTTAGCACAAAATAATTCAATCAGTAGTTTAATTCAAGCATTACAAGATGGAATGAAAGTAGAAATATTTGGTCACAAAATATCAAGTATGATCTAATTTCTATTTATACGAGCCATTTTAAAATGTAACACTACATTCAAATATCTTATTAAACACAAACATACCATGTCTAGCCATATTTCTAATTTGAGATTAAGTGTTACACATGCTTCAGATTAAACTTCCAATGTCAATCAGATGTAAAGAGTAAGATTGGCAATCTACACATCTAAATCTCTCAATATATTTACATATGTGTATATATATATATATAGACTCTTTCTAAAAAATCATAATATCATGGAAAAGTTCCATAATCCCATTTAAAACTGAAACTTTCATAGATTATGGATTCAGGGCTCACAATTTCAAATATTTATTTGTTTATTTTTACATAATTTGGGCTTCCAACTCATAAAACAAGAAAAAAAATTGAAAACTGTAGAGAAATCAGCCCAAATTTTGTATAACACGAATGTTTTAAACTGAGTGTGACACACTAATCATCTTAACAATAAAGGTAAGGAACAGAATCCAAACTGCTTGAGGTCCAGTGTGAAATCTCCACAGTCAGTCATGATTTGGGGTGCAATGTCCGGTGCAGGTGTTGGTAAACTCTGCTTTCTTAAATCCAAGGTCACCGCAGCAGTCTACCAGAATGTTCTCAGCAGATCTGTATGGATATGCAGATTTTATCTTCCTGGCCTCTGCCCATGTCACCAAAAGCACCAAAACCTGGTTTGATGCCCATGCAATCACAGTGCACGACTGGCCAGCCAACTCATCGGATCAAAACCCAATTGAGAATCTATGGCGTATCCCCAAGAAGAAAATGAGGAGCACCAGACCCAACAACAAAGAAGCATCAAGGATATCTGGCCTTCCATAACTCCCAGGCACTGTGTGGTGCGAGGGCGTGATGGGCGGGGTCTGCAGACGGAAGACAAGGACGCAGATCAGGTTAATGGTAACACCTGTCTGAGACGGATGAAACTAATCATCTCTTTCCTGTTTCTCAGTAAAAGAGGCCTCAAGCAGGAGTGCGAGGAGAGATGTGTGGTGTTGGACGTCCCGTGTGCGTCAAGACCACACGGAAGTACTTGTGAATCAGTAAAAATATAAAGAGCGTGTAATGAAAGGTCCGAGTGACTAATCGTAACCAAAGCAAAACCCTGGTGTCATCATTAACTTCATCACACATTGTGATGGCATGAGCATCAAACCAGGTTTTTGTGCTTCTGGCGGCATGGGCCAGGTCCTGCTGGAAGATGAAATCTGCATCTCCATACAGATCCTCAGCAAAAAACATCTGTATGACATTATGACAGCCTTTAAACATTCTGGTAGACTGTTGCAGTGACCTTGGATTTGAAAAAGCAAAGTTTACCAACATCTGCAGTGGACATTGCACTTCAAATCATGACAGACTGTGGATATTTCACACTGGACCTCAAGAAGTTTGGATTCTGTTCCTCATCTCTACTGTTTAGTAGATGATTAGTGTCACACTCAGTTTGAAACATTCATGACCTGCAACATTTGGGATGATTTCTCGATTTTAGGCTGAAAGCCCAAATAAATTAATATTTAAAATCGTTAATCTATAATCTATGAAATTTTACTTTTTGAACGGAATTATGGAATGTAATTGACTTTTCCAAGACATTTTTTCCGGAAAGGGTCTGTATATCCTGTAATATAACATCAAACAAGCACTTACATGACAGCAACCACTTTAACAAGGAAATAGTTACTTTCTTTTTATATATTGTGCAATACTGAAAATAACTATGTGTCCAGAATTTACCATACTGCACATTATTGTTATCCCCAAGCCACAGGAATACACAAATACCAAAACAGTATATATGAAAAGGATACTGATAAATACAAGAAACTGAAAATTTAGAGAATTGTTGCTAAAAGTTAATAAATCCCAACATTCCCACAGTAGTGTCTCTGATGCTGTTAAGTGTTTTCAATGACAATAGATGCATTTTAACCCAATGTTTGTCTTAAACTTTAGTTGTGCTTGGCGACGACGAGGTTCCTCAGCATATCAAAGGAGTTTCCATCTGGCTGAACAGACACCAGGCCCTGGTCTTGAGTGCCCACCTGAAGAAAGCCATGATCATCTAATCCCACTATATCAGCCTCGGGACCATCCTCACTCCATAACCTCACTTTCATCCCACTGAAAGCAATCATTACAGAGATATTAAAATATTATAACAAAATTATAAACCTAAATTATAACCACAGCTAAAACAAAATCTATATCAAAGTGATGTATTATATATTAAGTAACTACAAATGATTTGTCATAAAACAACATTGTTGACCGCATCCTTTAAAACCTCAACTCATATATTGTCCCTTAACATATAACTGCTTCAGAAGGTTCCTTTAACCCTGTGACTTTATAGAAACCTGTAACTGAACAGAGGAAAATGTTATTCATCACATTGGACTGTGGTCATAAGATAAGATTCAAAATGGCAATATCCTAAGTATAATGCAAACTACGGGTTGTGAACCTTCACTAAAGCTGCAACATGTCATTACTTATGTTCTAAGGCTGTTCATTGTTTTTAAAATGTCTTGTTTCTTCCACACACCAGCGGTATTTGCTATACACATCAATGTATTTATTAATAAATAAACTAAAAAAACATTAAATTATTAACTACTACTAGGGTTGCAGGGGGTTAGCCATGACCATCCAAAAAACAATGTGTCAGGTACTGGGCAGAAACACCCAGCACAGAGGATACACTCGACACACACTCACACTCACTATATAATGTAATATGGCCAATTCACATGAAATCCATGTTTTCTTTAATTATTTTATAACATAAAAATTAATTGCGCTAAGGTTTTGCCTAAAATCATTTAAATAAGAAACACAAATGAATTACCATATTTCATTTAGCTGTTTAAATGCTGTTGCATACTAAAAAAAATCCTGTATTGACCAACCACTATGTATAATCACATAACAGTGTAAGGCTGATTCACAATCATAAGTCAGTTCTGTTAAGTGCTCTCATCATACTCTATACCTTCTGGTTTATTTAAAAAAACAACATGTCATAATCAGAGTCTATATTTTTTTTCTGAGATGAACTGTGGTCAGCTAAAAGTTTTCTAATTGAATAATAACTAAGAAAAACCCAAGATTTACAGTATTAAATGATTGAAAACATCCTCCTTGGAAGTAAATCTCAAGAGGGAGTATGAGTAAAAGGCAAGGGGGCTTATGTACACCAGTTTTCTTTTACCAAAAAATAACTAGAAAAAAAATGGAACGGCCTAATCAAAGTGCAAAGCCTAAAATTTCAGTTTATATGAGAAAATGTAATATGAATAAGAGAGAATCTAACTTGAATGGAGTAATGGAATAAAACTGATGTGAGCGGCAATTATTATTATCTTGCCTGGACAACTCTGAATGGTTTACAGCAGGTTCTAAGAGCAAATATTGATCTATTTTTTATAAATATAAAAACATAGGGTGTGGTGGCTCAGTGGTTAGGGTATTGGGCTTGCAATCTAAATGTCGTGGGTTCATATTCCAGGTCCACTGAAGTTACCAATCTGGGTCCTAGAGCAAGACCCTTATCCCTCATTGCTCCAGGGTGCTGTATGTAACCCTGTGTTCTGATCCCAATTATCAAGTGGGATACTTGTAAGTCACTTTGGATAAAAGCGTCTGCTAAATGACCAAATTTAGAATTTTTTTATTTTATTTTCCTCTGTCCATTATTAAATTGCATTAGATATGTGTTTACTTGAACTCTCTTTTTGTATTTAAATGCTGCTATATGGAACAGTTAAAAGTTTAAACTTTAACTACTTTAATTTGAAAACAGAAACTCTGAAACTTACCCATGTATCCATCTTTTGTAGTAAATAGGTAGCACTGGTTCAGGTCCATGTAGCTGAAACTGGGAGATGAGCTGTTCGAGCTGAGTGATGGTACAGGCAATGAGCTGAGTCGAACACAGAGGACTCAGTGTGCTTCCTCGCTCTCGATTATGCTGAGCCACCAGGTCATTAATGCAGATGGTGGGATTACTGTTGCTCACGTTAAATCCACAGCCTAAAGTTAAGGTACAGAAAAGAAATAATCTTCCATAGTTCCAAAAGATTGATGTAAAATAAGTGTTTAAGTTTTTAACAGGACAGTTAAAATGATCCATTTTTAAAATACACTAGCCGTTACCCATTTTAGGCTGGGGGGGGGGGGTGCGAGCATTTTCAAAGGCACGTTTCATTAAAGTCACACTGATTTGCTTATTTGGAAATGTAACCTTTTCCAATTCCATCTTCATTAAAGCTTTTGGGCTGCAGCGGGATCAGACACTCTTAGTCAGGATCCTCCTTGCTGGTGAGGTGCAACTTGTAGCATGTCTTTACAGCATTAGCTTCATGTTAGCCACCCCATGTATTCCCCTCCCCTCTACTGCTATGTACTAATGGCTATACGCCAAGCACCTCGCATCTACACCTCCCTCCAACCTGTGCACCAATTGCTATAGCGATGACACACAAAGTGCCTTATATTATAGATATTTTAAATGGATGTAAATAAAGGAATAACATACAGCGAGCAAATTACTATTAAAGTTGAAATAAAACTGTTAGGCAGGCATCATGAATCATTAATCAGCACCGACTGGATCCTGCCATTGTCCTTTAAAATATTTATTAATAAAAAATGAACATTTAGAGACATTAGTATCAATAGTTATAATTTGTGGTCCTTTTTACATAAACAAATAAAAACATAATAATAGATCCATAAAAGTTTGAATAAATATGAATCAAGTGCTTAAGAAATCTACATAATGTATAGTAATATTGCATGCAGAATTATAAAAAATCCTAATCTATTGAGATCTAAAACCAACTATGATCATACCAATAAGTATGTGAAAGGTTGATCCCATCACAGTTGAGGTGACCAACACACCACCGAGCTTCATCAGGTTACTGTAGTAGATATCATTGGGCCACTTTAATCTCAGGTCAATGTCCTGAAAAAAAAAAAAACAATGATAACCTGAAGCTTTAACATATGTGTATATGCGCATTTATCATAATCGTGGGCAGCATGGTGGTATAGTGTTTAGCATGTTTGCCTCTAAGCGCTGAAAAATCCTGGTTCGAATCCCTATCTGGGTGGAGTTTCCATGTCCTCCCCGTGTCCGTGTAGGTTTTCTATACCAAAAACTATATTTTGGTCTAATCTATGCTTTATAACATTTTTCATACGCCTTGGTTAATGTACATAGATGTTCATAATCATAGTCATAAATTGTTATAACAATTTGACATAAGGCTTTATAACACAAAGTGACAATGCATTATAACTAGAAATTATATATATATATATACATAAAGTCCATTACATAATAATAATAATAATAATAATAATAATACTTAATAAATAGTAATAATACGTGTAATTATTAAAGAAAGGTTTTTTTTTTAATATTTCGGTGTCCCTGTTTTAAACTTTTAGGTTAACTTTAAGGCAATGTACTTTGTTTTAGAGTAAATCTAAATATTGTACCTGAAAAAGCAGTACATATGGTAAGATGACAAAAAATAATATATAGCATAGCAATATATAGAACATACTCAATAAAATTCTTCTCCCACTACTACTTATTATTATTATTTACTTATTTATTCATTTACATTTTAATTATAACATAATTCTTTACTAACCAAAACCTTTTTTATTAGATCATAGAGTGGAGTGTACTAAAGGTATAGTATAACTATATCATGAAATTAAATAATTAAAGAAAAGTATAATTTGACCAGCGGTAAAAAAAATCAGTACAACAAACAATTTGCAAATAGCAAGATTTGCTGTCTAGCACACCCACTACAACAGTCACAGAAAATATGAATGCCGATGGTTTTGGTTTGTGATATTCTATTGAATAGGCGAAATACCCCTTAAAAATTCTATTTACTCTTGAAATAATGAGACATGTAGCGCCAAGTGGATGGGATTCGTGCTCAGTGCCTCATTGTTTGTTCCTTCCTGTGTGAGTCACTTAGCTGTGGCATTGTACTTCACTCCTCATTACAAACCGCATGTTGACATCTGCCCTCTGGATTAAATGACTCACAATAACCCAGGCTTTGCTGTTTTGCACTAATACGAGGTTTGCTGGAATGCCAGTACATTGTGCATTTAATGGGGGGATTTAAGCAAAGAAGAAAGTACCAAAAACATGTTTTCATGTGTTTTTGTCCAACTCTAATCACATCTTTTATCAATTTGAATGAAGAGTTTAACTGCGTGTAATGACTATTATAAGTGGTATACTGTATCCTACCGTTGTTCTTGCATATTTTTTAGCATCAGCATGTTGGAAGAACTGGCAAAATTGGGTTAATGGCACAAAAAATGAAATATATCAAAAAATACTTTTGGTTCCATAAGGATTTCCTTTGAAATACCACCTACTGAGTTATCTCAAGTTAAGATAACAAGGTTAAAACTTAGTGACTCAACCGCTTTGGACAAGTGCATAGCTAAGACCTGAATCACACCAGCCCCACCCTTATATGAGTCACTCAGGTTACACCCTTTGCAACAGTCCCTGCCATACAACAGGCATGCATCAATTTAGTCAAATTGAATCAAATTAAAAACAATATATAAAACTCACGCATGCTATAAATGTATACTACCTTGTGTTTATGTTTCCAAATACATATTTTCATTATTGTATAACTAATTGAAATTGTGCCATGACCAAAATACCAGTTAAAACCACTCTGATTTGTTGCGCTACAGAAAAGAATAAGGATGTTTTTTAGGGTAAGAAGAAGAGTACAGAAAATAAATAGGTTTTTTTGTGACAACTAACAATATACCCGAGACTGAACAGAAATGTTCAGAAATTAACAGAAATGTTGTTCAACAGAAATGTTAATGTGTTTTTCAAAATATAAATAATATTAATTATGGTTAATCATATAAAAACATTTTAATTTTTTTGTTTTACTATTTTATTTTTGCAGAAAAGTTTTGTCTTTTACATTATATATATTATTGTTATTTTCGGTGTCTGGATTTAGAAATATTTTAAATAGAACAAGGGTAACACTTTACCTAAATCCCCAAAGAATCGAAAGTTTAAATAAGCTCATGCAGTATTAAAATGCATTAAGTCACTTTTTAACATAAAGCATAAAGCTTTATGTTAAACTTGTTACAATTTATGACTTGGATTATGAACATTTATGTACATTATAAAAAGGCTTATGACAAATGTTATAAAGCGTTATGAATACTTTATAAATGCACTTACAATGCATTATGAATACTGGTAAAGTTTTCGGTAACACTTTAGCTTAAACTGGTATTCATAATGCATTTATAACACATTTACACATTTATAAAGCTTTATTGTGTATTTCTAATGCTTTTTAATACTTTCCAAAAACCTTTGTTAATGTTTATAGATGGTCATAACCACACTCATAAGTGGCATAATGTATTATGAATTGTGTATTTTAACTGTTCATTAACTTCTTAAAGAGACCAGTGACATAATGCCTTATAATTTTTGTGTTAAATGAGTTGTTTTCCTGAAAATGACTTTATTAGTATTAGTTTATACAAGATTATAAGCTTTCTTTAAATGCATAAATTAAAGTATTACCATTTATAACCTCTTTAATAGAGCCTGCATTCATAGTTGTACATAATTAGTTATACAAGCTCATAAATCTTTACAGACTTAATGTAATGTGTAATCATCTTGTTTCAAGAATGTATAAATATCCAAAGGACGTCACTTTGTGTTATAAAGCCTTATGTCCAATTGTTTTAACAATTAATGACTTTACCTTAATCCAGTATTCATAATGCATTATAAACCAATTAATAAAGCTTTATAAACTATTCATAATGATCTATAATACTTGTTCTAAACCATTATTAATGTCTATAGATGTACATAACCACACACATGAAGTGTTACAAGAACATGCCATAAAGCTTTATAACACAAGTGACATAATGCATTTTGAATTATATATTTGAACTGTTCATTAACTTATAAACATCCAAAGAATCAAAAGTTTAAAATAAGTTTATATTATAATGCATTGTGTCACTTTGTGTTATAAAGCTTTATGTCAAACTGTTATAACAATTTAGGACTATGATTATGATTATCTATCTACATCAACAGAGGCTTATGAAAAATGTAATAAGAGGTCATGCATATTTTATAAAGCTTTATGAATGCGCTTATAATGCTTTATGAAAACTGCATTCATAGAAAGTGTTTCCAAGTTTTCTGTTGCGATATAAAGAAAATGTGGGAACATGGACACAAATTCCATCCACTGACACACCTTTCATCGGATGAATAATAGCCTGCATAGTGTTATGCCAGCTTACCCTCAAATCATTGGTAATTACTTGAGTAGTCTTAATATTAAGGAGTGTATACTGGTCTCATAGTCCACAAAAAGAACAACTTTCTTCCTTTTTTCCTTGTCCTTTGTATAATAGTGGACCAACCAGGCACCTGGTTATCAAATTAAAACCTGAAATTGCATTTAAATTTAAAAGCAGTAACAAAGTATTACAAAGGAACTGGGCAATCACATGGTTAATGTAAGTCATGAATACTGTGTCAGATTTTCCAGCCGTGCTGCCACTAAAAACGCTTTTAAGTGTTTGTTTTTTTTGTGTGTACTATTAGTGTGAGGAAAAGGAGTTTCATTAATTATTTTGTACTCTATAATCGTGAATTAATCTCATTCTTAATCAAATTAATATATATTTTTAAATAATCTTCTGCAGTGCTTTACACTATCATTTATGCCAAACAATGTCACGCTTTGTATTATTTTTACATTTAATAATCACATGCCTATGATTCATCAGGGTAACCCAAGTTTGGAAAGCAAAGATCCAAAAGGCTGAGACACTGGATTCTTTCCAGCATTTATCCACTGCACGTTTGACAACACATGAACATTACAGTGTTTTATAACCAGCTTCCATTTTAAAATATTTGCATAAGCACAAGCTCTTTTCACAGTGCATTATAGACACCTGTTAAATCTGAGGTCTGCTTTAGCACAGGGCCAACGGATTAACACCAACACCCACATTTCACAAAACACTGTACAAATTAAAAAAGTTAAGAAAAAGATTTATATGCAGTTAGTGTTTTTGCAGCTTATATAAATTCAAAACAATTAAAAAAATTAAGTGTACAAAGTTGGCAACACGGTGGGTACCCACTTTGAATCCTAATTTGGGTGGAGTTTCCATATTCTGCCCGTGTCCACGTGGGTTTCCTATGTGGGTAAGTGTGTGCAGCGATAGATTGATACGCCCAAAATATTCTCCCCTGTTTGGGCATGAGGAACCCCCATGACCTTAGTAAAGGAATAAGTGAAAGGTAATGAATGAATGAAAGTTTACAAAGCATGTTAAAACAACCTACTTTTAAAAATTTTGTCACATGACCCTGTTTAAGGCCAAAGTAAGAACAACTATCCATGAGTGAATCTAAAAATGCTAGAAAATATGATCAAAAGTAAGTTTATTTAATAGTACATATGCAGCACTTGAACAACATGGACCATAAAATATAATGCCTCAACACTTCACACCTATGCTATAATGTGGCTATGAAGCGCACAGATAGCCAGGGTGGTCTAGAACCTTAAGGCAAAAAGTCTATGGGGTGCAGTGTACTGTGCTGCTGTGATTTAACATAAGCTATTTGTTTCAAATAAACAGCATGATAGAATGGCTATATTGTCAGTGTATTTCATTAAACCACAATGTCATACATATGACCTAAAGATCTTTAAATGTTGTATTAACATCAGTTTCCCATGCCCATTCAGAGGAGAACGTCTAGGACGCTGGGTAGCTACACCCAGGACAGTGCGCCAATTTATTGATGGGCACACACTTACTTACACACAGACTATAGGGCCAATTTTAAGCATTCAATTTACTTTGAATCCATGTTTTGGACTGTGAGAGGGACACCAACACTGGGAGAACATGGAAACTCCACTCAGATTGGGATTTGAACCGGGAGTCCCCAGTGCCGAGAGGTGAATGGTTAAAATTTATTTTTTAGCCATTTATTAATTTTATAAGTGCTCATAATTGTTTAAGTTCATAAGCTCTATTTGTTTGGTGTTGTGATTTGTTGTCTCTATGAAATAGATTACATAAATTTTAGTACATAATGATTAATTAAAGATTTTTACTGCCTTTTAAAGACTTTAAGTAAAGAGAAATCATTTTGTTTGAAATAAGAATGTTTAAAAAAAATCCAAAGAATCCAAAGTTTATATTATAATTCATTATCTTACATTGTCAGAGGTGCCACGGGCACCTGATTAGTTTATTTAGTTTCCTTGTTTAGCGTTTATTGGTGTTGTCATTCTATTGGTTCGTTTCTGTCACGTGATCGTTTTCCCTATGTATTTAGTTCTGTGTCTCCCAGTCCTCCGC